>JACCIC010000094.1:1340000-1385000 GCA_018907035.1 Sycobia sp. Sy_11
CGTATGTATGCATATATGTATGCATGTATATATCAATGTATGTATATATGTATGTATGTATGTATGTATCTATCTATCTATCTATCTATCTATCTATCTATCAATCTATCTATCGAACTATCTATCTATATATTTGCATGGCCAGCCTCGGGAGTAATGAAACAGTCTATATATGTATATATATACCGGTGACGCGCTGCTGTAACTTCCCGGGGCCAATCTTCGCTTCGGGCCTCATGGAGGCGAAAAAAACAATATTAAAAAATAGATGAAAAAAAGGAAAAGAAAATGAAATTCTCGCTTCGTACAAGTATATTCGTCTTTCAATCGCCTTGCTCGCTCCCTTCGTCTATTTGGCACTGTTTCTTTTTTTTGTTTTCTTTTGTAGTGGTTATTGTTGTTGTTGTTGTTGTTGTTGTTGTTGTTGTAATTGTCGTTTTCATAGCTTCTTTTTCGCTACGATCGCGCCCCTTCGCGGCGCAGCTCCCTCACCGCGCTCTACAGAAAAGGCAGCAATTATAAATAGTACTCGGGCTCGCTCGCCCACACGGGGGGAGCCGGCGCGCCTAAGCGTCGCCCGCAACGAGCGGCCGGCCGAACTGCTGGCTCAGCAGCCTGTCGACGTCGTCGCGCGAGAACAGCTCCCCGGTGAAGTCGCCCGCCCGGGCGTAGTGCGGCTGGGGCCGCGGCTGCGACTCCGAGGGCGTCAGCGACGACATCGCCGTGAACCGGCTGTTCCGCCGGCGGTGCTGCTGGCCCCCGATCGGCTCGTTGTGGGAGCCGTGACTCGTCGTCGGGTAGAGGCTCGAGTCCCTGACGAGGGGCATCCTCGCCCAGAACTTCATCAGCATGGACTTTTGCTTCTGCTGCCGTGGACTGAGGCCGCTAGAGCTCGCCTGGATTTGCTGCTGTTGCTGCTGCTGCTGCTGCTGCTGCTGTTGCTGGCGATCGGCTCGCGCTACCGGCGGGGGCAGGTGCCAGCTCGGCTGGGAGGAGGCCCTCTGTCGAGCGGGCACGCTGCTTTTGTTGCCCGTGGCCGGGTCGCCGCTGTACTCGTCGCTCGAGCCGTAGGGCGACAGGGACAAGTGCTCCTTGTAATCCTGATTGTGGATGCTGTTCAGCTCGTCCGACGGGAATCGCGGGTAGCTCTGCTCTTGGTGCCTGCGTTCGGATTGCTGGGGAAATCGAATGTAGGTCGACGACTCATCGCTGTTGGTATAGCTAGGGATTCTTCGAAAATCCATGGACAATGGTTTTGAACTCGCGACCATTTGGTCTCTAAATTCGAACGGGAAGTCGTCGTTTTTGAAAATGACTGGCTGGTCGTTGATGGTAATCGATGGCTTTTGACGCCGATTTATGGGACTATTTCGCCGATGATAGTCCGGAAACAGAGGTATCTCCGTTCCTGGAATAATCTCTTCTAGTTCCCTCAATGTGTGCGATGTCTCGTCTATTCTGCTTGGATACGTCGTGGCCTTTTTTCGCTCGTAATCGGTCGTGAAACCGTGGCTTTCTTGTGTTGAAAATATCACTTCTGGCATCGTTACGAGTTTTTCCTCGTTGTACGAAGTTTCATATGCAGTTTCATCTTGATCTGTTGCACTCGTACTCGGCAATGACGTTGGACTTGTTTGGACGATGGTAGTTTCCGGATTGGTAGTTCTTGATGCTTTTGTAGTAAATGTAGTTGTTTCTACGGTACTAGCTTCTGTGGTCGTAATAATTGTACTAGGGGTTTCTGTATTTTGTGTAGTCATTGTATCTTCTTTCGTATACTCTGTAGCCTCGGACTTAATTGTACTATCACTATTCTCGACAAAGTCCTGTGTAGTCAATGTAAATGTCGGTAAAGTTGTCGTATCCAGAACAGTTGTCGATGTCAAATCTTCGGTATGCGTTTGAGTAGTTGGTCTATGCTTTTTCTCCTTTTTCAAAAAATCTTGATTTTTGTGCGATAACATCATACCAGCTTCTCCAGGTTTTAATAGTTCATGTTCGCTCTCTCCAAATGAATCGTACTGATCACCCGTTGTATCATCGTAGTCTTCCTGATCCTCGGTTTCTGGTGCCGTTGGAAATTCTGAATAAACTGTCTCATCTTCCAACCCATCATCTGTATACATTTTTTCAGTATTTTTTATTATGCTCTCTGATGAATCAATGGGAGTTTGTTCATTTAATGGCGTTACAGTTTGAACAATTACATCTGGTTCGGATTTAATGTCACTTTCGCTTGGGTGAACTGTGGTCTTATCTTCTTGCTCTGATTCTAGCTTTATCGTAGAGGGATTCCAATTTTCGAAATGTGTTCCATCAGTTTTGAAAAATTCAGAACTTGTTACTTCAGTTCTCAGCGTATCTGTTTGTGTTATTTCAGTTGCTCTTTGTGTTGAAGGTGCGAGGGGCGGTTGCGTAGACGATAAAAGAACAACCCTGGGAGAAGAATCTTCTAACAAATCCGGCCCAAACATTTTCTTCGATGGTTGCTCCTTGTTGTCATCTGATCGCACCCGATCAGTAAAATCTGATCTATTAAATGTTGGCCTTAAACTGATAGGTTTATAATCTACTACGTCGGAGATAGTTTTACTTGTATCTTCAACGATTTCAGCTACTGGGACGACCTGACCATTTTTAGAATTGGACCTCGTAGACTCTTCCGGGGTAATGTTTTCGTTTACGATTGATGTATTTTCGTGACGTACAGTTGTTTCTTGCTGCTCCTTTTTGGTATCGTTATCCACTTTATAAACGACCTTAGTTATTATCGCCTCTTGATTTTTAACGACATCTGATTTAGCAGGAAGCTGTTCCGATAACATTATCGGTATGGGTAAACGATCAGAAATCTCTATTTTTTGACTATCTTTGTGTGTTGGCTGCTGCGGGTGCGGTGGCGGATGTGAGTGGCTCGAGGGAACTTCAGGTACATGAACTTTTGATGACAATGAGAACGGAATATTGATTTGCAGTGGACCTGCTGTTTCAGTTGGCTTCTTCCGATTATTACCGAACTTAGCATTAAGACGCGTTAGAAAGAATTGCTTCTGAGCGTCCTCATCGATTTTAATGGAATCGGGCTTACAGGCGCCTTTTCCATCCTCGGTATATCCATTCGAGCAAGCGATAAGTTCTGGGGCTATGAAGATACTTTTAGGCGTGATCCTTCGCTGTATACTAGAAGCGTCGAGGGGCGATTGCCCGCCGTTTTTATTATCGACGAGTAGCCAAGCCTGCCAGGCCAATTCAGAAGGCGAGCCAATTTCTTGGCCCAAGGTTTTTCTTGATAACGACGATGTCGACGACGATGAGGACGGCGGTGAGAAGGTATCTCTGCTGCTGCTGAAACGATCGGCGGTTGATCGGCAATAACCAGGCGACGAGACGATGGCGAGGATTCCAAAACAAAACCACCACGAGGCGATGTTTTGCCTTTGACGACTGTCCAAGCACGACATCCTTGACTCCGTGGAACTTTGAGGTATTCGCTATATGGTTGAGATATAAATGTTCGCTCGTAATGCCGAGGTTGCGCTTCACGCGTCACCTATCCAATGACAAAAGATGCATCGGTGATGCCTGAAAATAGAAATAAAAATTCCATTAGCTTAAATATAATATGCAAATTATGTAAGGGAAATTATTATATTATCGAAAAATAATCATTTTGTCAATGCAGTTCATTTACGTCTTTTCTTAAATGTGCAATTTTACATTTTTTATTATAATTTATGATTAATTATATCAAATAACCTGGTTGTTATTAATAAATAGTATATGTTTCATACAAAATTAAATATTCTCTACTATTTCAAATATTTCTCTACTATATCATATATTTTTATTACAAGCTTTATTTAATTAGAATAAAAGAATAAAATATAATATTGCATAAATTGTTATAGTTAAATGGTATTAAAATATTAAGAGAGAAATCTATCTATATGATATATTATACTTAAATTTATTTGAATTTATTCTAAATAATGCTGAAGAAGAGTCATTTGAAGAGATTTATAAGTATTATTAAGACTATACAGTAAATACGGATAGAACAGTTAAATATAGTAGATAGTATTTTTAATCCCTTAAATATATAAAGAAGTACAGATTGATGTCTGCATTCTAACGTAAATCAGTAATTTTTTTAAATATTAAAAAATTGTCATTCATTATTCAGAACTATTAACAATATCCTAAGAAAATTCAATGATAAAAAGAAAATCAGTTATAACATTGTCAGATTAGAATATATCAGGTAAATAAAATAAGGGAGATAAATATAATAAGAACTACGGATTAAAATATATAGGATGAAAAGAGATACAAGTGGAGAAAGCACGCTAAGGAAAGACGAAGCAAGAAATAAGTGAATAAGGAAATGAAAACAATGAAGAGAGGTGGGGGCAAGAGAGGAAGTGGGAGAGAGATCGGGCGGGGAGGAGAAAGGAATCGTAGCAATCTCGCCAAAAGCATTAATCTTCGGGGCATTAATGGGATTAGACGAGCTGGGTCTGCGGCTTTCTTGGTGGTAAAATAATGGCCTGTTTGCATTCCGCTAAGAGCTATAGAACGGCATTATCTACTCGGCCGGGGAACCGCATTTCGCGCCTGCCACGATCGGAGGATGAATCCCCTTCCATCCCCTCTCTCCTGCCTCCCCCCTCCGTTTTCTCTCATAGAACTTTTTTCTTAACTTCGATTACAGCTTTCGTGGAAATTAATTTTGCGGCGATTCGACGTGAAAAAATAGGTAATATATATATATATATATATATATATATATATATATATATATATATATACATCATATTCTTCAATTTGGCACTTTCGGTTTAGCGAAGCAGGGCTCGCTTTGTAAATGTGCGGTTTAATAATAATTTAAGCAGAATATATATATATATATATATATATATATATATATATATATATATATAAATCGCTAAGAATATGCAAATAGATTTACGATTTGTCGGGCGTATAAAACTGAACTTTCCGCGTATATAGGGAAGATGTGCGGTGATTCTTTTACGCGGGCGTTTCTTGTACAATCTTATAAGGAAAAATAGTTAATATTGTTAAAATTACAAATCATAGTGTAGTTCTAAGTATAATACTTAAATTTTAGAGAATCTTGAAAAATCTCTGGAATAAAGCATGAAAAATGTTTTTAATATATTATACAATACAGTTTATATTCATAACTTTCTTACAATATTATAACGACTGTTATAAATATCGTTAGTAAATTGTGTAAAGCTTTGACACTTATCAACGCTCTTCCAAGTTAGGGTATACTTTCTAACGTATAATCAGCAGAATTCAATTAGGTATATCGTGCGGAGTCAGATACGTTCTTTTAAATCAAAATCTCTATTGAACCTTATGCCCTAAAATATATAGTTTCATGGTTATTGTGTATTGGAATTGAGCTAGTTATAAACACGCTAGTTAGCTATATATATATATATAGGTAATTACCGGTGAACTCTTGAAAATATATACGGGCGAGTTCCGAAGGTCAATAGTTTAAAATAATGGGTTTTTATTAACAAAAAAAAAGATCCTTTGACCAGCTCCATTAGATCTGAGTACTAATTGTAAATACAGCAGAAACAGCACAAAGCTCATTTTGGAATTATTCGAAGATACCGCGCACGATCTGGAGCAAATCCATCAAACTACGAGAAAACGCTTGGAAAACAAAAACAAGCGAAAAATGAACATAAAATTGCGGTCTTTAAGTAGGAATTATATATATATAATGATCTTTTTCTAGTACTTTCTCCATAGAATCATGGCGAAGTATATATTGGACGGGAATCGATCGCGGAAAAATCCACGTTGATTTAGCCTAGCAGAAAAACTTTAACAGAATACTTTTACAGCCCATGTAACAATGATATTTCACCGCGGACAAAGATCGCCGAGGCATTATGAGGAACTTAGGAAAAGGAAGTTCTTTTATTTCGTCCATTGTTCGGCTGTTTTGGCGTTTAGAAATGAGAGACGCCGACTGAAAGATGGCCAATAATACCGATCGCGACGCGTAAGTAACTAATGCGAGGGGTTCTCGGGCTGAAAGAACGCGTCACTCCCAAATATATAGAGTATCAATGCACGGATGGCTGCGCATCGATTCTAGAGGATCAATAATATCGCGTTGGCGTCTCGCGTCGCGTGTACATATGGAAAATCATACGCGTGCATCTCCCGGAATATCCGGAGCATTTCGTCTACAAGTCCGTTCCTACAGAGGATTCTCTGAGAAGGGAGAAAAAAGGAACTCGTATTTCGCAAGATCCGCGTTGAAAATGCTAAGAAGATATTGTAATTTCACGTCCAGCGTGCGCAATGTGGTTTTCTTTTTTCTGGAACTCCCTTCCCGTTGAAATTCGCAATCGTCCGACGCCACGAGTCACCCATTCATCGTTCTCGTAGTCATTTTTTAACGATCGAGTTTCGTATTATTGTCTCGCTCATGTACTTATATATCTAAATTGTAATCGCGCGCATGTAGTTGAGACGAGAGATCGATTGAGACGAATGGACCGAATGATTGGCCAATGTGACGACGAGCAGGCGGGGATCTTTTAACTATATTGGCCGTTATATAGACATAGTAGAACGGAAAGTTTTCTTTCATTTCTCTTTCGGTCGTACGAGTTCATGGTTGCACCGTCTACGCTATTTTTTTTAACGTTATCCTATTCATTTACACAGACTTGATTCCAATGATTTTTACTTCAACATTAATTTGAATAAAAATCCTAATACTATCGTACCTTTACGACGGAAAAGCAATTGTACGGCATTTTTTCTTCCCCCCCCCCTATCATTACAAAGATACAAATAAATCAATGCATCTATCTATACATATGTATATATCTCTCTGCGTATTACTTCAAAACAAAACTAAGAAAAAAAAGAAAGAAAAAAAAACAAGAAACGCGCTTAGCCAGAAAAGCCGCCGGCCAAAGCGTATTAAAGACAAAGGTTCCGCCTCTTTGCTCTCTGCGAATCGAACTCGCCAAATCACGATCGCGCTAAAGCGGGAGCCGCGGCGAGCGCGCGTGCCCGCCTGAAAATTGAAAGTCGCCACGGGATCGGCAAGTGCGCGCCGCGCGGAACGGCAATAACGTTGGCTTTGTGGGCACTGTGCATAGGAGCGCGTGCGCGCGTCTACAGGCAGACACACGTATCGGAGGTGAAAGGAAGAGAGGCCGCGAGGAGGGGGAGGGAAAGAGAGCGGCGACCAAGATTCCAGATCGCTAAGCGTTGCGCGCGTGCACACATATATATATATATATATATATATATATATATATATATATATATATATAAGGCGTCTCTTCTGCGCGCGCGCGCATGGAATAAGAGGTAGTATATATAAATGTATGGGTGGACGACGGATTACTGTAGTTTTTTGTTCCATAGGTTTCAAGACGCTCCCGGCGTTTGTAAAGATAATTTTTATATTCACTGATAGAGCCTTGGGTATATTAAATGTGGGAGATACGAAAAAATTTAAATAGAAATGAATATGTTATCAATGCACCGGAATAAAGCAATATATATATATATATATATATATATATATATATATATATATATATTAATATATGAGAATGGCGGATGATACCTGTGCGACTGAGGGAGTTAAACAAATCCATTGAAAATGAGTTGATTTTCTCTGTTAGTGCGGAACGCCGATCGGCTCATATATTGTATATGATTAGAATGCTGAACAACATTGTACGCACTCTCGTACATTCTATCTTTATTAGATAATGGACAACGAGAAAAGTGCTTCAGTTTAAATAATATTGGAAACAATCACATTTAAAAAATGACACTGGATGCAAGAGACCTATATTTAAAAATATAGGTGCATAATATACTAAATGCCTGTTTCACACTTGACACTATAACTATATATATAACAACACAATCAAACACTTCGCGCAGCTCAGGATCTTCACTTTTATTTTACCACGATCGAGAGTTTCCTGTCCCGAAACTTATCGTCTCTCTCTCTATTTCATTCGCATTCACATATACAGTTCTCAAAAAAACAAAAAAAAAACAAAACAAAAAAAAAACAAGAAGAAGCACAATTTACAACTTGGGAGTAATACATAGACACCTATATACATGTATTTGTGTATACGTGTATATAAATAAATTACGCTGCAGGGGCGCAGCTTACAGCAGCGCACCGCGGCGCGCGCGCGGTATAAATCACTGCGCGCGCGCGTGCACTGTATAGCGGCAGCTGCGCGATCGCTCGGTGCCAAACCGGCGCGCCGATACGCTGCGCCCGCCCGCGGCTCGCCGATGGCGCTATGATGCTGGGACTCCGCGAGGACATTGGGCGGTTCGTATATATATATATATATATATATATATATATATATATATAGCTCAATCGGCCGTATTAAAACGTGTTTAAAGAGCCGCAAGGAGGGATCGGCTGCGTTTAAAAGAGAGAGAGAGAGAGAGAGAGAGGGGGGGGAGGGGGGTGGAGGAAGAGGAAAGACCCGAGCCGATCGTTTATATATATATATATATATCTGCGCGTGCGCGCGTGTGTGTGCGCGTGTGCGTGTGCGTGCGACCGGGACGCTAAGTCAGAGAGAAGGAGAGTGAAGTGGAGGGATTGCATATATAATATAGAAATCTGATGGGAGATTGTGGAACAAATAGAGAGAGGCGCCGAGAGAGAGAGAGAGAGAGAGAGAGAGAGAGAGAGAGATGGGGAGACTGTAGCACACAGGTGGAAAAGAAGGGAGATTTTCCTTCGCACCACGGCAGGTGCGAAGGATGCGAGCGCCCGATCGGCGTGCTATCTGGTGTGCGAGCGAGCGTTGTTCTCGCCGAGCGATATAGTTGATATGCATGTCGGGTACATAATTTTTGGCCCATACAAATTTTATGATAAATGATAAGAATCCTTATATGAGAAACGAACTTCAATTGCAGCAATGTGATCGAACGATTCGACATGATTTATAATGATAAATCAAGTGATGTTTTCACGGGAAATACATTTGTACGCATATTTAACAAATCCATTATACTTGTCCTATTCAACTTTTATCATTTTCCTGACGATACATATATTATCTAGTAATAAATCTCTAAAATGTACCGATAGCGTATTCTCAGTTTTGCATATAAAGAATATGAAAATTTTGAAACGGTAGTATTTAAAAATGTTTAATATATCTCGTGTTTAATTTAACGCAAGCACCCGACAACAGCGCATTACTCGTTGGGGGCGCATATTATATATATATATATATATATATATATATATATATATATATATATATACCTTCATTACATCCAGGACGTATAAAATCCATTGCTTCTATATACTATGCAGCAAAACTTGTTTCGCAAGGCGTTTTATCTTGAAAGTATTCAATATATATATAAGAACAATATAAAGTATGTTGGTTATTTTTCTTTCCAAATTTCCGTCACAAAATACGGAAAACAATATTAAGGTGCGCATTATGTGCTTTGAATAGAAACTGCTTCCATATATACTATATATTAGTTCTTGTGTACATACATCACAGTCAGTAGCAATTATATTACACATATATTTTTTTCCCGATAAACTTCTCTCGTTCCGATTCGAATCGACTGTGCGGACAGAAGAATATATATATATATATATATATATATATATATATATATATATATATATATATAATACAAAACTGCCCGCGTGCATTACAATATCAAAACGAATAAGGAAGCTTATATTGTACGCGTTGCAATGGAATCTTCTTTCTTTGATATTTTTCTCATATCGCGGCTATGTCAACGGATCTTATAAATTTTAAGTTTATTCGTAATAATATAAATCCGCGCGAAATGATTCGAAACGTTGGCTTCGTCGGCTCGACGGAACATATAATGTTCTCGCATATATTTCGCAGATATACAACGATAAGATAATATAAATCTGTATACGCAGATTCCATCTTAAAGAGTTCGTTATTATTTGTCTTGTTATTGATAATGCTGTTGTTGTTGTTGTTGTTGTTGTTGTTAAAATTGTTGTTTTATGGTTATAAATCGCCTCAGTTCGAACTTTTATTTGGCTTCGCTCCCTCCATCCACAATTTCTTTGTGCACTTCAAGAGCGTAATGTATAAATATATATATATATATATATATATATATATATATATATATATATATGTATTTGCAAGAAAAAAAAACAAATTAAAAATAAAGAAGAAAGAAAAATTTTTCGAATCTTCATTAAAATATATATATATATATATATATATATATATATATATATATATATATATAACAAACTCCAACAGCCAGAAGAGTAAGAGGTCCTATCTAAAATCCAATCGAAAGAATCAATCTAAAGGAAGAAGAAGAAGAAAAAAGAGGTCCGGGAATAGCCCATTTGGCGTGTGACTGGATAATAATTTTTTACCGCACACAGTCCAGCATCGGCGGCATCCGCATATTTAAAGTGTGTATAATAATCAAAAATAAAACCAAGCTAGACGTCCGAGGATGGAAGGAGGGAGGGGGTAGGTACTGTCCCGATGGGAATATTGAAGCGCATAGCGAAAAACGTGTCACACATACATTATATCACGTGTGTATACATGTATATATGCTTGTGTAAAAATACGGATAACAATGCGAAAAAAATCGAACGGCCAAGTCCAAAACCGTAGGAAAAAAGAAAGATATATATACGCGAAATGAAGTGTGTGAGGAAGATTAGAGTTGTATAGGTGTGTGTATATCTATATAATCACTAGTCGGGTTTAGTATACTTTAGGCTGTGGATTCAGTGAGAGAGAGAGAGAGAGAGAGAGAGAGAGAGAGAGAGAGAGAATCGCCGAAAGGAGAAAAAAGTATATGACCGAACGCGCGGACTTTGTTTTTTTCGCTCTCGACCAATCAACGAAACGGCAGATAAAGGCGAAGAGATAGGCAGGTAGAGCAAGAGGAAGAAAAATCGATCATTATATACAGTCCACTGACAACTGTATGCCAGTGTGTATTTAGCCCATTATCAAAGATTCAATGGGATTACCCGCACCTTTCGCCGTGGCCATCGACGAAGTTTATTCGCCGCAGAAATTTTTTTGCTGCATCTATGCAAGCAATTACACGGATCGAACGAGTTTTGCCAGAATTTTCAGCATATATAGATTTTTCGAATAGAATGCATTTCATGCGTATCACAGGACGAAGCGAACGGGTTAACAAAAATTATTATCTGTTCTCGCACCGACGCGAGGTGCGAAAACAGTTGCCACACCGTTTATATAATTTATTACGCACTCGTAATAAAAAGTTTCACGAGATTTTTACGAATTTCCCTTGCACCGTCGTCTGTCTATCTTCTGATTCCTAAAAAGTACGACTTAAAAAAAAAAAAAAGTATCCTTAAATGTTCGCAGGTGACTGTCTTTAACGACAAAAATTTATAAAAGCTATGCAAGCGCGATACGTCAATGATTTGATTTGCAGGAGGTGTTATCGTTCATCGGACAATCCGAGGAGTCCCTTCGTTCAAATTCAAACCGCGCGACGAATGGAGTTCGTCGCAAATTTCATGCTTTACAATCGACCCGAATGCTGGGATTTATCGGAGAACCCGTGTTTACCTATAAATACGGCCAGGAGTTCCTTAAAAGTGGCGGACTGTTCGCCCAAGACTTTCGACCACTTCGACCGTCGATAACGTCCGCAAAATTCATGCAAAATACGCCCGAATACATATCCTATTACGCTAATGTTATAGAGATGGAACGTTATTCCTATATTTATCCCTGTATTTATACCTTAAAGGCTATACTTTTAGATATTTATTTTAATATATATATTTTATTTATAGCAAATGCAATGTATTCGTTGCTATACCGTAGTTAGTTGGCGTACTTATTTTGCAAAATGTTTTGAAAAGAATAGTATTTGAAACATTCAAAATGAAATAAAACGTTGATCAAAAGATAAAGCTGAAAGAATTGTGAATATTTATACCATTCCAGAAATAATAATTGTCTTAAGCCTCGCGTCTTAAAATTGTATAAATTTATTGTGTGAAATTGCATTAAAATTTTCATTTTTTTTTTTTAAATACAGTACAAAACATTGAAGAAAATATTACTATCTATTGAAACTCGAGCTTTGCTATTTTTTTTTAAACCGATGACCGAAAACAAAAAGAAAAAAGAATTATATGCCATTTATTATAGACATAAATTGTGACAACCTATTTTCGAAGTACTCAACTTTCCAATGTGTTGGCTCGACACACTATCAGAATAAATATTCTTGTCTTTCTCTTCAATTTATACTATAATAATATACGAATATTTATGTAAAAAGCTATCCCATTAATTTCCAAATTCGATTGAATATTTTTATCGACGTTAGTCGTATCTTCCTTAACTGCCAGATTTAACCTTAAATCGCGCAAATACTCCAATTTCCAACACGCTTAGTTAACTTGCTTATTTTTAATAATCGTCATGATGTATCGTGGAAATATCGAACACAAGTTTGAAAATTATGCCGTCGACGCGTCGATTCTTCATTTAAATCTTCAGTTTCTATATATAAATCCAGTACGATCAATTTTATTTTTCTTGACAAAGCATGAAACATCATATCTGTAGGTACACAAACACTGTTTTAAAAATGTATTTTTTGTAAATAATTAGACCCATCCCCCTCCTCCTTTCCTCAAATCTCTAATTTCGTACCGATTTCCACAGCACATTTTTTCCCAGCTATTGGAATTACCCTGGAACCACTACCTCATAAGCAGGCTAACAATCGACGTTTGTCCTCGGGGAATAAAACAAAAAACAGCAAAAACTCGACTCAAGCCGATCCTCCCACATCGGGAATTCGCCGTGTCTATATACACCGCCTTATATAGTATGTCAACAAATTTCATTTCCGCCTAGACTATGCGTATGATGTAAAGCTCGCGCAAGTATATATATATATATATATATATATATATATATACATATATATACACATATATATATATACACACACGCTGTATATATCGCGCGAGCAGAAAAAAAAAAGAAATGCAATTTCCCTTATCGGCACACGAGCCGCGTACGCGGTCGAAGAAACGAACGCTGACGTACATAATAATCCGCAGCGTGTATACCTGCCGATATATAATGGCTTATATTATATCGACGTCGATTCCTTTGTGCGACGCTCGCTCCCCGATGCTGACTCGCGCGGGAAATCCGACATTTCAGCGGGAGGGGTCGTTTCCTGGCCTTCTCCCCTCTCCTTTGGGCTTGGTTGGGGGGGGGGGGAGGAGGATCTGGACAATAATTGACCGATCGCGAATTGGGGCGCGAGACGTCGCGTATATACAATTCAGTATATATAGTCGAGGACGGAATGTAATTTCGCAATTGGAGCTTATGTAGATATTTGAATTTTACTTCGACGAGTTTGATGCTTT
This sequence comes from Sycobia sp. Sy_11, assembly GCA_018907035.1. Taxonomy (NCBI): domain Eukaryota; kingdom Metazoa; phylum Arthropoda; class Insecta; order Hymenoptera; family Epichrysomallidae; genus Sycobia; species Sycobia sp. Sy_11. The sequence goes on from JACCIC010000094.1 coordinate 1,353,502, forward strand.
TTGATCGAACATAATGATTTAATTGCATTCGCACCATAGAATGCTGGAAGTGGCTAGTATACCTTCACATATTTCTACAGGGAGTATCATTGCTATATAAATATTCCGTTACAGTCCCATAACGTGTATTTTATGTTTATTTCGTAAGATATCCCGCGCTCATAATCCTCCTGCGATTGCACGCGAAATTTCGATTTCGAGGGAGAGAGGAAAAAAAAGGAGTTTCGAATATAAAAGTATATACGAAAAACAACTTTCGAAAAAGAGAAGTTTATAATTCGCGAAATCTCTCGGATAACTTTTTGTTTTTGTAAGATACAAGATTCCGGTATATGTGTCAAATTGATGGCCGAGCGCGCAATATTTCAAGATAAGAAATTGGCTTCTTTTATTAGTCTCGGAAAAATTTTAAAGCTCGCCTCTCGTCAAGACGATGGATATTTCTCGCTCGTTTGGCGTCGCCGACGCTCGAAAATTCACGCGCACGATTAGCGCGGAATCGCAGTAATTAACTGTTCAAATGGTGCATAGTCGACCGACTGCAGTGGCTTGGTAAAATCACTGGCTCAATACATCGCTGGACGATTACTGTCACCAATCGAATTATTGTTTTGCGGTTTTTTTTTTCAGCGAATCGATTGTTTACGTCTTTATAAAGTTGGCGGCCATGATTATATATAAAATAGCATTAAACTCATCGTAGATAATTCGCACGGACGGAATTGGTAGTATGGAAATGCGAGGGGATTTATTGTGTACGAACTGACACATCTTTTTGACAATTGCAGGTGACTCGGACAAACAAATTTGTACTAGGTATAGATCAGTCATTAACTGATGAACCGTGAAACTGGAAATCATTGGGTAAAATTTACATTCGTTTTTTTTTTCTTTTAGAGTATTTTACAAGTATGCGGTAAAAGCTATATTGCGTCCTTTTACAGGCATAATATAACGCAGTTGAAACTTATATAATGTATTAAATTATCGTGTATATATATAAATACTTTTAGAATTGTTGTTTTTCTCAAAGTGGATTTTTTTTGTGATTTTCCATACATCTTTAAATCATATGCCGAAATCCACGAATCGAAAAGAAATCAATCGATCGATTTGAAGGAGACAAAAATGAAGTATTGTCGTGTACATGTAAATTTTAACGAAACTGAGAATATTTGAGGATTATACTTTCCATCGTGAAAAGAGTGCTTATTAAATTTCTTTACATAACTAATTTAGTCTAGATTTAGTAGCAGCTTGTTTGTACAGAAGTTTTTTTTTTTTTTAATTCTATCGAACAGTTCCTGCACGGACAGTCAACTGAGAATGCAGAGTTCCGATGACTTTTGACCGTACGAGGAACGAGCGAGCAGATAATCATAATAGCAACGCAGAAACTCGGAACGATTTATAGAGCTGGAGGCCGATTCTGGTAGCAGGATCGTTTCATTCTTATTGAATTTCTTCTCTTTAAACGTTCGTATCAGCTCGCGAGGTGCACGAGCGAAACCGATGGGCCAACAGAGGAAGACCGCGTCCTTAAGAAACGGTCGGCACGAGACGATCGCGAGTAATCCTCGAGTTGCGCGGGATCGAACCCCGAACACCCTGGTTGCGAGCCGTGCCGATGTTCTCGAGTCGCGACGCCACCGCCGCCGCCGCCGCCGGGCCTCTTGCGTTCGCAAAATTGTGCCCTCGAGCCCCTGCACGCGTTACCTTATCGCGTACACGAGCTTCCCGGCCGAGCTGTACGCGGTAATAACGCGGTGATCACCGACTAAAAATACAGCTGACGCGCGTGCCGTTAAGCAAAAAAAAAAAAAAGAAAATAATAATAATTCACTGAGCAGGACCGTTGATGCATTAGCGCCATGGCGGAGAGAGCGAGAGAGAGAGAGAGAGAGAGAGAGAGAGAGAGAGGGAGCGTTTGCGTTTCGCGCGCGCACATGTCCAGGCGCGCACGGGGACGAGCGCACCCGAGCCGCACAGCTGACGGGCGCGACCGCGCGTCACGGCACTGGCAGCGCCGGCGAGCGGCGATCGAACGGAGGACCCGTGGCGCCTCCGTGGTATCCGACCCGGCCTCGTCATCGCCGGGGAGAACGGCGGCGCTCGCGCCTGTAGAATGTGTCTCCTGGATAAACGTATATATAATATAGCTGATCCCGCGCGGTTACGAGAGAGGGAGAGAGAGAGAGAGAGAGAGAACGCGCGAGAATAAGCGAGACACGCCAATTCGGTCTCCTGTATATTCTTACATATATTATGTACACCTATATACTTGTATTTAACGGGCGCCTTTTTCTTTTTCAACGAAGGGAGGAGCTGCTGCTGCTGCTGCTGCTGCCGCCGCTGCTGCGCCCGAGACTGACTGTGTAATTAGCATCGGCGCGCTGCAGAGATCGCATCGCGCGCGGAACGATGACGATGGCGATACTGCCCCGATGATATGCGCGCGACAAAAAGAAAATTTATCGCAAGTCGCGCCTGTTTAAAGTGGCGATGCTGGGAGGGGGGGAGGGTTGGTGCGAAGACGCGAGAAACTTTTAATTTAGCCGAGACTTTTGTTTTTAATTGCGACGATAAAGAGTCGAGAATTTTCTTACCTTGCAAGAGAGGTGGGGGGGGGGTGGGTAAAATGGTATACAACTTTTTTATGTCTCGCAATTACTGTATGTGATTGGCTCTGTATTCTCGCGCGAAGTAAAATCAACGAGTCATTGCCTTTGTATGCAAAAGAGATAGAAAAGTTATAAAGTCATTTTCTATCACTCTCGTATACGGTATAAGAAAGTCTTCGCCGCCCCTGCCTCCAGGTCCGCATATGGCTCTGTACGATTGGGGCGGCGTTACGCGGGCGTTTGTGCGAGGAGGGTGAGAGGGTGCGAAAGTTTTTTTTTTCTTCTCACCGCTGATGTTTTTCCCGCCAATGTGTAATAAAATTTGACGACGGTCGAGCGTCGTTATCTCCGGGCCGCGCGCGCGCGCGTGTGTATGTGTAAAAATTCCTATTTTTACACATTTTGCGGTGAGACAAAAAAAAAAACAACGAAAAGAAAAATCCCAGGACCGGACGAGCGGTATATTCGCGGATTGATAAGAGGATGACAGCTTAGAATCCCAAGTTGGCCGGTCTCGTTCACCGGCGCGCAGCGTTCGTTGCTCGTTCGCGAGAGGTGCCGTAAAGTCGAGAATCTAATTCGCGTATACTGCGTTCGCATCGAAAATTTCCCGTACAAAAATCAACGGAAAGCGATCGGAAAATGCTCGGGAACGGTCGACGGTGGCGTGTATATATATATATATATATATATATATATATATATATATATATATATATATACATGTACGGCGACGAGCGGTTGCTACCGTATTACTCGTGAGTTTGGAAAAAAATGTTTGTCAAGTCGTATATATATATAACTATATATAGATACAAGCTCTTCAACGAAGGACGAGAGAAGATGATTGACTTTGCCTTGGACGTTCCAGACATTCAACGACGAATATGAAAAAGTTATATAAAGCATTGGCTGGCAGTATAGTAGCTAAGAAATCTTCCTTTCTTTCTTTTTTATTTATTTATTTATTTATTTATTTTTTGAAAAATCTCGGAATTCCCATTAGAGCAGTTATACCGCGAATATCGAAATCTCAAAATATAGTTACAACCGCGATGATCGAAATATCGACGTCCAGCCTCCTCGTCTCGCGAGAGATCCGGGGTACAACGGAGCTTACATACATTGATCCCGTAAAATTCCGCCAATGCGCCCGGTTCTTTGTATTATTTTCGCCCGAAAACGGCATCGCACCATGGCTCTTTCATGGAATTTGATCTTCTTCAAATTTATATATATATATATATATTTCGAAAAACGGAGGAGGTCCAGAACGGGGCACAAGATTCGCAGCCGTTTCCAATGAATTGAGATGATGCAACGACTGAATTGCTCTACTGAATGAGCTCCAGGCCATACTGCCGAAAAATGATTATCAAAAATGTTATGTCTAAGGCGGGAGAAAGGCTACTTTGTCAACGTTAATATAGATCGATAATTTATTATTATTATCATTATTATTATTATCATTGTCATTATTTTACATCTATACCGTCGTTGTCAATTTTTTAAATATACTTACTATAATAGCAAATTTAAGGAGCGATAAACTGCAAACTGTATGATATCTTACGGGTACACATGGCTCTGCATATGTAAATATGTGAAAGGGGGGCGTGTCTGTCGCACAAAATGCTTAATAATTATTTTTTAAACAATTACTTCCATACAAATCAATATATAAGCATTAAAATTGGGCAATGGTCAGGGATAGGTATATAACATACATAACCACAGATATATATATATAAGTCGTTTAAAATGTACATTTACAATCATATAAGTAAGTATGCGATTACAACAGCCATGTTTCGCAATAATAAAAATTTTCCCGGAATGGCGATCGGTATTTTTTAGTTGTACTTGCACAAAGCGAATGGGAGTAATATTTCTTTTATACACATAATTCACATTTGTATGTGCATTTAAATCGAATTGTTGGCCGCAAAATTCTATCTGTAATGAAATGCGAGAAATCTGAATTTGACATCATTAAGCGGCGGAATTTCTACGGGAATGATTTAAAATATTAAAGAGTGAGAAAATTATAAATAACCACTCATCGATCGAAATACGCTTTCAACCGATATATCTTAAAATTTAAAATGGTAATAATCGAATTAAATGAATGAAAATGTTACAATCTCATCGCGAGCATTATGTTGCACAATTCGTCGTTATTGAACCTGTGCCGACCGGAATCGGTACGAAAACACACAGAGAGAGAGAGAGAGAGAGAGAGAGAGAGAGAGAGAGAGAGAGAGATCAGTCACTTCGGCGATTCTTGCCGAGGATCGCGGGCGGGTGCAAACATCCTCGTCATAGTGAATTCGACGTTTCGAATAGATGGCGTTGCCAGGATTACGGAATGCGGGTATTAGCGAGGCGTACGTCGCGCACGGTGTCGAGAGGCGCCAGCAACTGTTGCTGCTACTGCTGCTACCGTGCGCGACTGTGTACGCATATATGAGCGCTCCAGTAGTCCCCGGCATGTCGCGCGCGAGGATCAAAAATCATGAAGGATATATATATATATATATATAGTGCTGTATAACCGGATATAACTTTGTCGCCAATACAATGTCCGATCGCATGATCTAAATGGAAAAAAATGCTTGAATGATCTTTCTTATTTCTTTCGATGTATGCGTTTTAGTTTCCGATTATACGTTACTGTTCGACTGTAAATAAATAAAACAAAAAAAAATTAGAGCGCAAATACTAAAATTCATTATCTATCTGTTTATCGTCCACATAAATCCAAATTGAACAGCATTTAATCTGTCCAAAGGCTCCCCGGTTTTTTTCCATTCCTTATATCGCATATACTTACGCAGCTTGGAATTACAAGATTTTCACATACGTAGATCGGGAAACTAGGCACAATTATCTACTTTTGTATATGATGGAAACAGAATATTAATGCAATCGATTCCATTTCCACTCAATGGAAAATTATGAAGTCTAATAAAGAAAAAGTAAATTAAAATAAATTATGCTCATTAAATAATGTCAAAATATTCATTCAAGTGAGACGTCATTCAAGCATATATATATATATATATATATATATATATATATATATATATAATAACTCATAGATTTTGTTATTGTCAATAATTTTCAGATTCAATTTATAACCGGTTAACGCATGAAATTAATATAATACGATTTGACCTCAGCTGTGATTCGACTGGATTAGAGATGCACGGGCATGCCCCGTGTATCTCGCTCTCTCTCTCTCTCTCTCTCTCTCTCTCTCTCTCTCTCTCACTCTCTCTCTCTATACGTATATACACACACACACACACACACACACATATATATATATATATATATATATATATATATATATGTATGTATATATACAGATCGAAAGTTACGAGAGGAAACGTAGGAGGGCGACGGGGAGGGAGCGCACGCGTAAACGAATTTGAAAAAGAAAACATCGTTAAATTTGTTATTCAAGCGCACATAATTATCGCGGCACTAATGTCGAACGCGAGAATTGAATTACCGGTGTACGTTCGAAGGAGAAGATGAAAAAATAACTGGTAATTTTATTTATTTTGTAATGACGCGGCTCTAAATTTCCGCAGTTGCCATCCTAACTCATCGCCCGCGGGTATTATAAAGTCTAAACTCTAAGCTATATATATATATATATATATATATATATATATATATATATATATATATACAGCCTTCGAACGATCGAAGCGAGCGATTAATCACGCAAGGCCTGCGGGAAAATTGTATGAAAATTTACGAATTATTGAATTTCAACGATTATATCATACATGCTGACATAATGAGGAATCCTCTTCTATTTTCGTATGCGGTAATCATTCGCTTCCGATGTAATGTTTGAACGAGGCAAGGAGCGAGAAAGAAGGACGGAATTTCGAAACGTATAATACACACGTGCGTACAAACGTACATCTAATTTATCGACCCTGCAGGAGTCGTAAAATATATATAATTGAACGAAGAAAAAAAAATTGCACCCACAACAATTCGGGCATTGGCGGGTCGCACGAGTGCGCATTGCATGAATAAAATTCCGTATTGGCAAAAAGTCGCGCACTGGCTATAGTTATATTTGCACTATATATGTATGTGTATATATATATATATATATATATATATATATATATATATATATATATTGCTTGCTTGCTTGCTCGCTTTTCCCAGAAATAATACGGCGGCAACGCGGCAAGAATGCGTATTAAATTTTTAAGTTTCCCAGTAAAGAGAGGGCATTAAAAACGCACTTGGGCTCCTTCTCTATCTCTCTCTCTCTCTCTCTCTCTCTCTCTCTCTCTCTCTCTCTCTCTCTCGCACTATAGAATTCGCGCGCTTTTATACAGCCGCCCGAGCTTCTATATATGCGCGCGCGGAGCCAGCGCTGACGCTGCCGCATTACATGTATATATATATATATATATATATATATATATATATATATATACTGGGGCAATTGTGTGTCCGAGCCCGTGCGCGAGCGAGTGAATTTTTTCTTCCCCTTCCCCTCCGCACAAACCGTCCCCCGCCCCTCTCACCCACCCGCCGCTACATAATAGAAGTATTACGTTTATGATTGCTGTTAAAATGAGAAATGCCATTAGCGCAATTAGCTTTTGAAATAATATTTAGTAACGCGGGCATTCCTTGCGCGCTACGCGGAGTGCGGAGTTTTTTTTTCTTTTTTCTTTCTTTTCCTTCATTTTATTAATGCGCGTTGTGTGTGTGTGCGTGCGTGCGTGCGTGTGTGTGTGCGTGTGTGTGTGTGCGTGTGTGCGTGTGTGTGAACGCGCGCGCGCGTGTACACATGTTATGGCGAAGAGCGCACGTTCAATGAACATCTTTCCGCATCCACGCGCGCGAATGCATGCGTGCATCAGTTCATCTCGAGAAGAACCTCGAAGAGAACGGACGAGAACGATACGGTATATATATATATATATATATATATATATATATATATATATATATATATATATATTATACTTGTATATGATTTTATATCTGGTCTCCAGCACCTTGAATACATATTTTGGATAAAATATACAGGCTGTTAAAAAATACAGCCGCTGTATTAATATGAATTTATTGGGTTCACATTAAATTGCCATTACATTAAATTCCAGATGTATACACGATATTATGATATTCACATACACCGCGCACGCGTAAGCGTGTGTAAAATTTGAAATTTTAATGCGTAAGTAATGAAATTTAAGGGAAATGCATAACTGAAGTAATAATTTCGTTATAATCTCTCTCGAATGTAAAGCCTTATTCTCAATATAGCTGCGTCTGTAGCGGTATCGTATATATTAACCCGTAAACTATATAAGGTAAAGTGCATGTTACTCGGCCGTATTTAGAGACATAATGTTCTTGGACCTCACTTTCATTACGAATATTTTAAAATTTTTATAATCGCACGATCTTTGACATAATATTTAGATATTTTTACACTTTTAAGAAAAGAAAATCAGAAAACAAAATAATCCGATTATAACTCTAGAGGGAAAATGTAATAGTAACGTAAAAGAAAATTTTACTGTCATAGTACTCGGTCAGGGTTTTTAGTTTTCCCCACAGACTCGCACATATTAGAATCCATACTCGGACAGACGTCTTCTATGCCTAATATTCATTACCAACTTAAAATGAATTTTCGTAATAAAAACGATAATTAAATACGTAATTTCTGAAAATTAATAAAAACAAGTTTTTTAACTACAGAAGCCAAACAAAGAGAACAGTCGTGTTTACAAATAATACGTCCGAGCAGGGAGCATTATATGCGCATTGATGGGATTTCAACTCGGGCGCAAATGAGGGAACTCGTCCGCGTAAAAATGCAAAGATAAAAAGTGCAACCCACGACCAGGCATCTAATTTTCGAGTAATTAACTAATTAACGATTGAAAAAAAAAATTATGGATATTAATGATTATGATATTATTATTATTATTATTTGTATATACACTCGGTTTTTCGTAAGAAACAGTTTCTTTTTATGCTTCTCATTGACTTCAAAGGTCGCGAGGAATTGATGCGACTTCATTTGTAGCCGCCAAACGATGTTTGCGAGGATTCCAGTACATCGTGATAATTAAAGTACTTTTCACATTATTACTCAAGCGTAATTGTTTAAAATTTCGATCCGTTGTTATAATCAATCGTCTAAGCGAATAAGAGCTCTCATTATTTTACAATTTACTGCAGTCGTACCGATAATAATTTTAATTTCCTGTCACTGCCCGATTACTGGATTTACTTTTTGTTCGCTGGTTCGAGTATTGGACACTTTACCTTATAGAATATGGAATTCTAGAAAATTATTGTGTCTATATATATGTATATATTAAAAATAATTCAGACAATAATAGAATATATAGCTATTAATAGGAAAAATATTTCGGTGAACTTATTAGATATTTAAAATCGAATGCTTGAAATATAGCAGTAATAAAGGACTATATATAAATATTAAAGTGGCTTCTTGGCGATTCTATCTACCAGGGTCGTATCAAGCGGGAGGGGCTAAGCTTTTCAGGGACGCGGTGCTTTTGCAAAAATACCGCATTACCTTAGAAGTTAAATAAATGCCTTATTATTTAGTTATATATTAACTACGTGTTTCATCACAATGAATAAACTAATAATTTAAACTGCCAAATCCAAACGTTAATAAGTTTTAACTTTATTTCTCTCAACAGTTTGCGTATAATATTCAATCAATTTTTCTGATATTAAATCGAATCATGGTAAATAAGTTGTAAAATTATATATATATATATATATATATATATATATATATATATATATATATATGTATCTAAGTAAATATTCAATTAAGTAAAATCACCATTGGAGAAATATTGTTTTGTTGTTGTTGTTGTATTTTTCACGTTTAGCCTGTACTATTTTTGGACGGAATTCGAAATCTGAATACTGAATATACCTTATCCAATTGTTTTTATCTGCCAATGGTAAGATTATTTAAAAGTCGTTCGAGCCATCTTATACGGTCAAATTCACAAGATGTAGATTATATAATTTTACTTTTTTAATTACTCAAGCGTTCCATACATACTTTTCTTATTCAGTGAATTTACAGTATAATTAGTATTTCTCGGTCCAGACTGAATTAGACCATGGATATATTTCTTCAGTAGGATACGGTAACCAGTTTCTAAAAATATATTTATATATATATATATATATATATATATATATATATATATATATATATGTAAGCAATATATTGGAGGTTTTTCGCAAGGATCACTTTTTCCCCTTCGACTGCACATTTTTTAAGTTCGCCTTTAAAGTATAATTATGACACGGACGAGGAAGTAGTTACAGGCATTTACTATTATATTATACGCGTTATATTATAGCACGTTACCGTATCGTCAGAAGATCAGCTGCGTGCGAGCACTGGCGGGAGAAAGATAGCGACAGGGGGCGGGAGAAGGATTAAAGACAAAGCCTGTACGCAAAACTTTCACGCTCTCGTCAAAATTACCTTTTAATTTCTTATTGTACGTACGGGCTAGCGCAGGCGCTTAGGCGCGCGCTCGTGCGCTCGTGCGATATCCTTACGTGTTCTCGACGTAACGGTCGCATTTTCAGGAGACGGTGGCGCTGCCGCGACGGCGCGCTCCTGTATACATACGTACGTATATAGTATTATCCTCGCCACGCTGCATTTAATCGACGAGATGAATATTTTATGTAATCTCCATTGCGATATACGTATGTGTATATATGTAAAAGTCTTTATCCCGACGGACTGACTCGTCGATCGAGAATCGTATCGTATTATGCTTAGGAATTTGAACTTTTTCTTCTTGGGGCACACGCGTCTATATATACACAGTGTAAAGTATAATAGTCGAGCAGTAAGGAAGAATTTTTACAAATTCCAGCCCCCCCCCCTAAAAGAAGTATAAATTATGCAGCTAGTAAAAGCCTTTCATTATTCAGTTATATTTACAGTGAAATCGAGCGCAACGAGAATTTGAAACATATACATACACACACTCACTTCTTTAGGATGACGAAAGAAAAGATTTCTCAAAAGTATAATTAACGGATTTACAAATTTCCTTCCGCAGCAGCACTTCGTTTCCTTTCGCAAATGCCGCTCATTCAGCGCGTCTGCAATTTATTATTTTTTCAATTTGCCTTTAATCATCTACTTTTTAACAGAAACAACAACAAAAAAACCAAAGTCTGGTAACGATCCGACGTGTATCGTATACTTTAAGGTATTGAAAAATGCTCTTTTCGCGCGATTTTCACAATACAACCAATTACGGGTGAAATACGCGTATGGAATCTTCCATTATAAATCGAGCATAGTATCAATACCCAGCATATCACTGCGTTATAAATATAACAAACAAACGTCCACGAATCTGACGATTTATTTAATGAATATGATGGATTTTTTTTACGGGCCATAGTTATCGAGGCGAGAATCTTATTATTGAAATCTGTTGACGTACAATACAAATTTTATTTTACGCGAATTGTCATACTGTTACTGTAACTTTCCAGCGATCATCGCCAGGTTCGATCGGCTCGATCTGTCAGGCGTACTGTCAAAATGGCTTAATTACAAACTAAACCACAATTATCATTTAATTTGCCAGATTTCATCTACAGTATATAGATTAAAGTAATCGAAGATAATAGAGAGAGAGAGAGAGAGAGGGGGAGGGGGGAGAATAGCTTGCTTACGATGGGACATTCGTCACGTATTAAGGGACGTATCTGTTAAATAAGAAATTTCAATTAATATTATTCGGTTTCTTTACCAATAAATTCGTGCGTTATCTCATCAGTTGAATTTCTGATTGGGAGACGAGCAATAAATTAATTAGCGACAAATTCGAGTTCACTGCATCGTCTCTTATATTAATATCGATATACGCGGCTCTTCACGATACAATTTAGTATCGCGCCACCAGCTAAACGACCGACGTAAATTTTCTCTTTGTAACAAACCGTCCTCTTCTTCTTCATTGTTTTTTCCTTTTTTTTTTTTTTTTTTTTAAATTTTTCTCCCATATCATTGACACAGCACTAGATGATAATTGTGTTCTCCGATGCAAGACTTCGGATTTGTACTTACGCTCTTATAACATTTCAATGCTGCTATATATATTCGTATACATCTATAATTTTATCATTCCGAAGAAGCTATATGGATTGTAATTGCTGCTGTAAACATATATACGCTCTCAACGAGGCAATTTCAACTAAACGAACTTTTATAAATATATAGATATTTTGTATAGATTCTACAGTCTTCGTTCCTATACTGTATATATATATATATATATATATATATATATATATATATATATATATATATATAAACTGGATCTAATTCCAAGTAGTTGCAGCGAATTACAACGGGCTGCAAGAGCGATTTCTAACGTTCAATTGTGAAATCGCGTATGTGCCTCAACTACTAAAGACGTAATTAAAAGAAAAACTATGCACTCCGCATGACTGCACTGCTCCCTCGCAGCTAAACATATTATATATATATATATAATCTTGTATATAATATATGTTACCCACGAATTTCTTGCGAGGAAATTTCAGAAAGCGGCGCGCATCCGCTATGACGGGAAAATTGCGTATAATGTATGCGTATGACCGACTTTCTCTCTCGCGTTTAAAGGGTCGAAGAAGGATTTCTGAAAAAATTTCCAAAAAAATTACCTTCTCCTGAGTCGTTTAGATATAATATACACTTGCGAATTGTATAGAGGTGCGAAATTTCGCGGGCGTCTCACCTTCTGACGGCCTCCATTCTCTTGTTGCTTGAGAGCGAGGGAGGGAGAGAGAGAGAGAGAGAGAGAGAGAGTGAGAGTGAGCGGCGGTATTTTGAATCTATGGTGTACGAAAGGGTTGGGGGCAGAGAAGAGGCTAAGCGGGCACCTGTTCTCTTCACATGTATTTACTTCAAATCTTTGTATATACAGCTGATTTGCTTGTGGACGTATCGTATGCATATATATATATATATATATATATATATATATATATATATATAGACAGGGTTACACGAACGCAGTACACGGCAAGAAAGAATTCGGAATCAAAGCCAAAAACAAAAAATCCAGTTGGTAAAAGAATCGGAGATAAATGGGAAAATGTGATGTATTTTACCAAATATATATATATATATATTTCATTACTAAGTATAATTTTACATAAGTACAATTTTCATTTTCAAATATATATATATATATATATATATATATATATATATATATATATATACAAAAGTCTGATGTTGTCTTTGATGAAGAATTCTACACTTCACGGATCTTGACAAAAAAATGTATAAACTCAACTGCATTACATATATGGACTTACGTCTGAATTTTCCGTAAAATAGCTTTTTCTCTTTTTTCTCATTCTAATTTATTAAATGTATTTTGATGAGAAAAAAACTGACAATTTCAAAAACAAATCGACACTTAAAGGTATAACATTATCTATACAATTGAAATTCTAAAAACTTAAAAACTGCAATTTTCGAACGAATTTTATGATACCAATTCGTCAGATTTTCAACGACGACGATTTAGATGGACACTTCATTATATGAACTTTTGCTACAAGTTTTAACTTTTGTGCTCGTTTTATTTCAAATCTTCGTGAGACGAAAATTAAGAATCGCGTTATTTCAACAAACGAAGTGGACACAACTTTATTTACAGGGTATCGATATAATCTATTGTATGAAGATTTCAACATGCACACTATTAACACGCAATTGAGTATCCGTTAATTGAGTTAGAAATATAAAAATTTTCCTTGCTTTGGATAAAATTCGATCTAGAATCCTTACGAATTTAAACGTCGGTCAGAAATTATTACTGTGAATATAAAAAAAAAGTTGTATTGACGTTTTTCTATAGTTCTATGCAAGATAGAAAAACCATCAGACGAGCACGTAAGAATAAATCTTTTTACGAACACCAGAATCGATTTACTTCGCCCATTTCTTCCTTCGCCATGTATTAGGCAATATATATATATATAGATATATATTCTCCTTCTGTCAGAAAAATTCGCCGTCAATAACGAGGTGCTCTTTAACGATTTTGAAATCTCGCAACCACATCGCATTTAAATTAAACCATTCGCACGTGAGAGTAGAATCGTTTATCAATTTTGACGCAATCGTCCCTTCGTCCGCGACCGGCCGGGAATTACAACGCGCACAGTTTTTCGTTTGCATAAATAATGATTCCCAGCTGAAAAAAAAAGTCTGCTTCGCACGAAAGTATACGTAAGACGAATAGAGTATTCATAGCCCCGAACGGGAAAGCGATGTATATACATATGTATATATATATATATATACACATACGTACGTACGTACGTGTGTGGTGTGTTATACGCCTGTAATACATTGCGTTTCTCCGGCTCTCGTTTTCAATTCAAATCACGCGTCCATTCTTATCGCTCTTCTTTCGCTATCGTTCGATTCTTCTATATATACACATGCTTTATATATACGAGCTTTTCCTACAGGCGTCCCTCTTTCCTCAATTTTAAAAGAGAGCCTCGTCTATGTCTTCGAAGAAAAATGCCCGTTATTCCGATTTTTCTAATGCGTATTCCCCATAGTACCTTTCTGTCTCTTTTCCTCTTTCTCTCTCACTACGTGTGCGAAGCGAAGCATTACGCAAAATAAATGTATAATGCTAACTCTTGGATTCGAAAAAAAAAGGAAAGCCAAGTTTCCGTATACGTCATATATTATATGTACATATAACATACACGTGCAGAATAACAAAATGCGTAAAAACTCCAAATATATGTATAGTATAACGTTCGAGGCTTATAATACATCGGGGGCGCGTAAATAACGAAAATACAGTGAATTTATATATATATATATAATATAGGGTACCACTAAAACTGTATAATATTATTACGCAGGAGTGCATTGTAAATTGCCAGGGCGTCGCGGATACAAACATAGCCTTATAATATTCTCGCCCCGCCCCTGGCTCCACGTGTTCCTCGTCCCGCGGAATCAGTAGGGTCTACGACCTCTCGAAAGCGTGTGCACCTCTCCCGGTGAGGGGACAAGGGGGAGGGGAGCTTGCATAATGTGTGATTATTCATTGTGTGTGTGTATGTGTGTGTGTGTGTTTGTGTGCGCGCGCGCACGGCCGAAAACTTGGATCTCGAAAAATTTGCGAGCGCTCGCATTCGCGCACCTTTTCCCGCACATATAGTGTTATTATTCGCGAATACATACGTGTAAATATATATATATATATATATATATATATATACACTTATATATCTACTGCCTTTTATCTCCTTGATATGCACGCAGGATTTCGCGCACGTGCGCGCGCTCAGGTACGCGGTTACCGTTGCCGCGCTCAGCTCGCATTGGCATTATATACATATAAGCAGAACATGCGTATTACATATACATACATGCGCTTTGCAGATGTATAGAGGGTGATCGGGCGGCGGACTGTTGTTTTGTCGTAATGTAATGCGCGTGGCGTAACGGGCGCGATCGCGGGTGTTAATATATATATATATATATATATATATATATATATATATATATATATATATATATAACTGAGTGCTTCCATAGGCTTTTAAATCATTGCAGCGGATAAATGTTTCTTTCTTTTTTTAACTGTACATAGAAAATTTATCCTATACTTCTTATAAATTTAGATGATAAAAAGAATATAGTAATATTTCTGGATTGGGCGATTAAACGAAATTTTCATGAAATAAAGAAATTCAAGTGAAATGATAGTTTTGGAAAAAGAGGGAGTTTTGAAGTTAATTTTTTCAAGGTCATTCCAAGGTTAACGCGATTTTTTCGATTGGTAATATTCATTTTTATCCGGGATTCAAAAAGTATGAGAAATCTGATGTAAAAAATAATAAGAGAATCAAGGTTATGGCGAGTTTGAATGAAGGGTCAACTTTAGGAATTGAAACTTCCCATTTAAAATTTTTAATCCAAAGTATCATTGATAATTAAATATAGATAATTAAAAATTAAATCATTGATGTTACTGGGAAGTTGAAATTCATAAATTTGACCTTTATTAGATCTTGTCGTAACTTTGATTTTCATATCAACTTTAACGTAACATTTCGGGCTCGTGTCGAATCTGCGATTAAAAGTAGATTTGGGAGATTCCATTTATTCAAAGTTTAAAAGGAGGTCTCATTTTTAATAATATGCCATGGCATTAAAATATCCTTAGCAATTGACTTTTTATGATCAAGATGCGTGACAGCATTTGCTGCAAGCTCCTCTGTTCCATCAACTTTTGTCGGAACGATTGTTCTCGATTTTGCTTAGATTCCGTGAAATTCGGGTGGGGCTATCAAAATGTCTCATTTTACATGTATATACGATCCACCCACTATGGTACGGGAAAATCTAGCGATGTAAATGCTAATTAAACCCTAACCTCCTTAAACTTTTTGATTTAGACATGGTCCATGCAGGCTAGTCCATTTCATTAGAAATGGTTAAATATCTAGCCAAATCTCCACCTAGAGAGAGAATTTATTTTAAGCAAAATTTTTACATTGTTCAAAAAGGATTGGCTATAATTTTAACACGAAATTCGAACGTCGACTTTTGTTATTAAATTAGAACGTTCATTTTGGAGAATAGATTTTTAAAGAGCAGACAATTTTACGATCAAATGTGCGTGCCTCTGTCGAGTAAAAATATCCGCCAAAGATGAAAATTAACATATAGGGAGCCCTTGCGTGCTTCATTCGTCGTTGGATCAAAACGACCTCGGATTAAGACGCGTCTCGTTACTTTGGCCTTTTTGCGCACATTTTAACCCATAATAATAGACGACCTTGTCTTATAACATATACAAACGTACATTTGAAGGCAAAAATTTCCGCTCTTGCCCAATCCCAGCTAAAGAAATAGGGGCACGCAATTAAAGAGCAAAAATCGGCCTCGCAATAGGCACGAAAAGTACTCTAAGGGCCAATGTCTAGCGTCATTCGATGCCGCCTCATCGCCCTTCCATTAATGCAATTCCGATTCGTGCCGTTTCGCCCCTCTGCGGATTGAAATTACAATCGCCTCGTACACGACTGGATCCAACGACCAACGGAGCTCGAAAATATTGCGTAAAAAAAAAAAATGGCTCGAGGGGCACTTGCATCTGTGTATACTGTGTATATATATATATATATCCTACTGTCGATCTCCATTAACGGCACGCCCCGCTGAATTCGCGCGAGGGTCAGCGCCACCGTCTCTCGCGCAACTAAAAACGGAGCCGTCGCGCCGTCGGCCGGCGCGCACGAAGATTTCCAGTTCACGGCCAGCCGTTTAAAAACTCTCGTCGACCTTTCGCGAGCCGACCTGTCGCGTCGGTGCCCGGGGGCGCAGCTCTCGGCTCCCCGCACCCCCTTGCCCCAGCCCGCGCCGCCTGTCTCTCTCTCTGTCCCCGGTCGGACGCGCGTATCCCGGGACGACTCCGGGGCCGGACGAGGGTAGATGTAATAATATATTCGCGCTCGGCGGACGCGGGCTTTTAAAGTCGCGGCCCCGCCGGTTAAAAGCGAGATCGACGAGGAGGTTTTGTCGGTGGCCCCCGCCCACGCCCTCCGTCTCTCCTTGTTCTCGATGGCGCAGCGCATGCACCCGTCGCGCTGAGCCGTTGCGAGTGGGGTCTTGGAAGGCTCTTTGACTCGGCAATTTTGAGGCGCCCCGCGCGTGACACCGAAATCCCTGAGACGTCATGATAATATAACGTTTTCGAGTTTCATCCAAACTTAGTTTAACACTCTGTGTGTGTGTGTGTGTGTGTGTGTGAATGATTAATTTTATTATTTTTAATGTCATTCGGACGGACAATGTCGTGCAATGGATCGTGTTATGCTAGTATGATTTGTTTTTTAAAAGATGATTGACCTTGATAAAGTGTTACTGTCTTCTAGCTCGAGCATAAACTAACTTAATACATGGTATTTGAATAGTAGTATAAGAAAATTAACTCGGAGTAATTGAACATCTCCCAATACCATTTGTATCCCAATATTTATATTTATAAAAATTTGACGTATTATATACATGAAGATACATACGTAACAGATACATGAAGCATTGGTCGTTTTAATAAAATGACTATGCCTTCTGGGAACAATGTAACAGACTTGAACTTCATCCAAATGTTACAATATACGTACTATGTTCTAATATTTAGCAGGCAAATGATTCACTGTAACTATGCTTTAACGCGAAAGCAAATTTCTTTCTTTTTAGCGAATAAATGGTAATTAGTTTTATACAAAAAAATTCTCTTCTACGTTCCAGTTCTGTATTAGCATAAATAATAACTCAATTGCCATATGAAATTATGCTAAAATTATTTAACGTCTTTCCAAACCGCATGTTTCGTTAAAATTGAAACACCTGAATAATTATAAACCTGTAGGAAAATATTAAAAAATAATGGTTTTTTTTTATTCGCGAATTTTAATTTGAATAGAATGAAAATGATTGGAATATCACATGTGGAAGTTACTTGAGAACGATTTCTTGAGAGCTGTTAGCAGATCTATAAGTTTGTAAGCTTGTGAATCTGGATTCTAAGAGTTTAACTCTTTCCTTTATATGAATAAAGGTTTCCAAGTTTATTCTCCAACAATCATTAAGAATTTAATTATTGTTTAATGGAATTGCATGTTTCAAGTTTTTTTGTTCCAGAATGCAATGTTCAAAGGAATCATTTGACAAGTTGGTTCAAAATCCCACCATCGAATCATTTTTTCTTTAAATTAATAATTTAAGCATATTGTGTCATACTCATTTTTTCATTATTTCAAGAACAATTGCCAAATACTAAATTTTTTTAATACTCCGAACAAATGAGATAACAGTTGTATCGCGCTCGGGCCTCGTTGCGGTCTTTAACGAGCGAGTATCGGATAGGCTCGGTTGCAAGATTCAAAAATGTCTTTTGGAATACGAGATATTACGCGCGCTTAATTGCAATAATTATCGAGGAAATTTTTCTAGATGCTTGGTAAACACAGCGGACTGCAGTGTATAATTTGTAATTTTACAGCGCGCCCGCGTATTAGAAGCTTTATCGATGGGTAAATATGGGTTGCGATAATTATACGAATCCAAGAGCGAAAAAGGATATATATATATATATATATATAATCCGTGTAAGAAGAGATTTTATCGGGATTTCTACTAATGTAAGTTTCTTTCTCTCTTTCTCTCTCTCCTGATCTTAATCTTACTTTAATGTGAGTCTTCTATTCGAGTGTAATTAATTAATGTTTATTAAATAAGACATAAAATTTAATTTAATCTAATTTAATCCGCACATCATTATTTTAATTGTTATATACTTAAGTATATATACTACATTATACATCTAATCCTAGTTGCAGTATTGTACGAGTGTTAATATTTATTTCTGCAACATAATGTGCAGTTAATAAAATTTTCAATCCATTTTATTTTCGCTCTCTCTCTCTCTTCTCTCTCTCCATTGTATAACGTTCAAGGTTATTTAAGTAACGGATGCCAATTTGATCACCCGCCTCGAGCAATATAATATTTTTTGATTCAAATCATCATGATCTCATACATTAATTCGCGATTGCTATAATGTTTTAATTTGTTATTTTAAATTATTTTTATTTATTGCTTAGTCTATCATCGTGCAGATCTGTGTGTGTGTTTTTAGAAAGAGTTGATTTTTTACAATTTCTAACAACCTAGAAAAAATATTTAATAAAGAAATAAATAAACTTACAGCGAGGCTTGTCTGTAATTCACAATGCAATTCTGTCCCAATGCGTTTGTGCTATGAATAACGGATACAATGAACATGTAGCATCCATTGTGTACTTGACACTGCTAGTACAGTTTGTATTCGCGATCATTTTTCTAAAATAATCATCGTAATAGAGATCCGTTGAATTTTTCAAATTGTCAAGGCGTGCAACAGCGTATACAGAGGTCGTGGGAGTATTTTCAAGCTCCTAAGAGAGGATGGCCATTCAAAGAAGGGGAGAAAAAAAAAACAATTTTCTATAGTTAAAAGTTTATGCACGATCCGCAGATCTTAATCATGAAGAAAGCGTCGCGGGTACTATAATATAAGAAATCCGATCAATGACGCGACCAAATCGTTATTTTACACTCGCGCATCCTTTGAAGAAAAAAAAAACCAAACCCCCGTCGACCGAACATCCGACAAAGCGCTGTATTTGTTTTTACGCGAATGCACCCTGGTCTTTCTCTTTGCAATTTATCCGAGCCCCACTGCGCCGAGCGATTATTGGACAAGTCGCCTTTAACCACTTGGACGCGGCGTCCGCCAATCTCTCGATCCGCGATCGGCCGCGAATCGGCCACTATTTCGACAGTCCCCCCCCCTCCGCCCCCAACGATATTTTTCCATCCGTTCCAGCGGGCACGGGGACGCGCGCGCAGACAGTCGCCTCGGCATCGCCGGGGACTCTCCGCCTGACCCCGACGACGACCGCCGCCGGGCAATTATCCTTCGCTATCATCATCCCACATACACCGGGAGGCTCGCTCGCCGCTCCCACATGGGTGCGCGTCGTGCGCGCTGCATCCTCGCCCTCCCCCTCCCTTCCCCCCTCCGCCATTTGGCCTCATCTCCCTGCCCGGCGCGGAGAGAAGATACGAAGAGGAGGGTGGGAGGCAATCTTTCTCTCGAACCTCCTACATAAATATATGTGTGTGTGTCTGTGTGTATATATATATATATATAGGTATCTAACCCTCGCGGCGCACGATTGGGAAAGGCGCCTCTCGTCCCACTATTCATACGTGTATATGCATATGTATATATATATATATATATATATATATATATATATATATATATATGTACATGGATGGATGGGCTCCGCGTCTAATGAACGTAATTGAGCGAAGCCCCGTCTGATCGGACCCTCCTCCTCCCCCATCCTCCTACGGGCCATTGCGCGCGCGCACGCCTCGAGCCGAGGCCATTGTCGAATTTCCCCCGCGGACTCTCGGCCTCCTTCCTCCTCCGTCGACGCGGCTGTACTGCGGGGGGCGGGGCGGGGGTCAATTATACGCTTTTTATCGTTTGAAATTGATTACTCGTCCCTATCTCTCTCTCTCTCTCTCTCTCTCTCTCTCTCTCACTCCATCTCCCTCCTTTCCCTTCACCTCTGTACGGCGTGAGGGACGGAGGAGGGGAGGGGGCACAATTACCATGGGATATTAGTCCGGATTTTTGCCAAACTCAATATCCGATACGATACGATCGTGAGAACGCTCAGAGGAGATGATTTTCTAAACGGTAGCGCGAAAATATTGCACAAACGACGTGTGTGTGTGCGCGTGTGTCAATATATATATATATATATATATATATATATATATATATATATATATATATAGTTCAACGTTTGTCGAGACTTTCGGAATCTAAGGCGAATAACGAGCGAAGTTCGCAATTTATCCAAGTTGTACGCGTAAGTCGAATTATACTTGGCTCAATTAGAACGCGATTTCTTATGGCACTAATTGTGCCGATTGAGGATTTTCACATATTCCTCTAAAGTACATACAGAGTTGTTTGGTGATACGCCTTAATAAAATCAAGGGAGGCAATTGTGTCTCGTCCGTAGCTTGAAAGATTTCCGATAACTAATTTCTAGAACTAATTCGTCGGATTTCAAATTAAGGAAATACACCTACATATAAACGCCATAGTTCTGTAAAATCATTCGATGCAGATGTTTCGTGCGATTCTCAATGGTACGAATCTAATTTCATACTTATAGAGATATCTTGTTTTGGGACTAAATTATCTCAAGTCATGTGAAAATTACGAATAACTCCGTCGTGGAATTTATCGTCGAATGAAGAAAACGTTGAAAGATTTGCAAAGTTCGTACGTACAGGCAATGGTGTAATAAAAGAAGCAGTCGAGACAATTTGGAAAACGGTCCGAGTGACGAAATCGCATAGCTCAAGTAAAACAAATAGGACTCGTAACTGAAAAAGAAAGATAAAAAGAAAAACAAAAAGCCGGATAAAAGAGCAAATAATACGTACACGTACTTGGAAAATAAATCCAGTGCGGTCTTACACTCCCGACCGAAAGGTAAATTCACTGCAACGTACGGGCGATAAAAGTGGTTCGAATTCGACTAGAAACCGCAGGGGCTCCGCTTGAGGTATGATAAATGGCAATGACGCCGAAAGAACGGGAGCGCTGTAAGGATATGCGCGCATCCACGTCTTGGAAACAGAGGATAGGAAATTCTCGTTTACGCGCGTAAGCGCAAAGTACGCGAGGAATTTTATCGCTACAATTCGACACTGAGAGCTTCTTTTTCTTTCATTCTTTGTTTTCAAGAACAATTTTATCGTCTACAGGTCTTTCGATGTATGTGTGTGTGTGTGGGGGGGGGGGGTATCATTTCATTTATAATGAATTTGCGAACAGATTTATTGGACGTATATGTCTACAAGGTAGACCATAAGTGAAATGAAATAGATTAATAAAAGATACACGGAAAAACTATTCAATTTGGCAATCGTTGCAATATACAGGCGTGGTGTTTAGATGATCCTTCTCAACTCGTAATTCATATACGAGTAAGAAAGTACCGCCCAGATAACGCGCGCGTACCTTGGTAATCCAAAAATTTTACAGGCTTCCCCTTCGACGGTAATTAGAGTCGTGTGACTCAATCGAACGGAAATCCGTCGTATCCGTATAATATAATACGACCTTTGAACTGTTTTGTACGACGTCTTCTTGAATCCGTGAATTATCGATAATGCGCCTATACTTTTTGCACTTGCTTCATTTTCATTATTTATTTCAATATCCATGTATAAGGTTCTAAAAAAAATAATTATCATACGTGCATAACAAGATCGCCGCGGCAGTCTTCGTTCAATGATGCATTTAACTTGAAACATTTATAATCTCGTACGACAAACACGAAATTTTCACCGCACGGATTCGTGTAGACCCTGCGCACGTGACGCTAAAACGAAGAAAAAAAAAAAAAAAAAAGAAACAGACTAATTGCGAAGGAAAAATACACACTCGTTCGCGGTCAATCGTTGTCTATTGAATGCCTCTTTTTTTCCTCTCTCTTTTTCCTCCCACACGACTGGTCGCAAGTAACGGAGCATGCTCGATGCCTTAGAAGTGGCCTCCCTCTCTCTCTCGCTCGGCTATATACCGACACTTTTTTCTGTCGAGTCGTTCGAGCAATTGGATAGCGGCTTTTAATTTACTCGAGTAAAGTGTGTCTTTTATATATACACACACACACACACACGCATACACACAAATATATACATATATATGTATGTGTGTATGTATCCTGTTAATTGATGCGGTCGGATGTTCCTTTATAAGGAGTGGTGTGCTTTTTAAATTTTTCGGTTCTTATATTTATGAACGGTAAGCGTTAATTATTATTAAAGTGTATATTATATATATATATATATATATATATATATATATATATATATATGTATGTATAGATACACACACACACCCATGAGTATTCATGGGTTCCTCAACGATGAAATATGGACATTATTATATATCTCCTTACGACTGCTATAGTAATTTATAGTTGATTCGGTGATTTATTATAATTGTATTAACTCATTGCAATATAAATTGTGTCTATTCTGTTACGAAAACTGCTTTGCATCAATAATGCTCGAGCATCGCATTAACCTATATATTTATTCATTTTTAAGCATCCCAGTTTTTTTGTTTTGTTTCTTTGTTTGTTTGTTTGTTTGTTTTTTTTTCTTTTCGTAATACACGGCTCTCGGAGGGCTTACATTATTCAAATTCTGTGCGCGTTCTCGAGACGAAATTCCACAGCATCGCAAAGTGGCGAGAAGAGGATGGGGGGAGGGGGAAACATCATCCGCGGGAGCCAAAGCTCGCCAACAAAAGGGTCAGGGGCTCGTCGCTGTGCGAGCACTCGACGTCGGGAGGAGTGAGAGAGAGAGAGAGGGGCGGGGGGAGGGACGAGCAGGGACAGAGACAGAGAGGAAAGCGCCCCAACTCTGAGGACAAGCGATGCGCATTGCGACGCGCGGGCGTTTGCGAGGTTTCTTCCTCCACCCCCTGCCCAACACCGCCGGCTCCGTCGCGGCGCGGCGCCGTGTATACGACGGCAAAACGAATTAGTCCGCGGGTCGGGGCGAAACTTTTCGCCGAGTTCGCGAGGGGCGGCAAGAGGAGGGGAGATAGAGGAGAGTGGGAGAGAGAGGGAGAGAGAGAGAGGGAGCCGATAGGTGAGTTCAGTATATATAGAGCCATATTTCATTCTGTTATATGTACGGGGGTAGACGATCCCAGGTGGGCAAGAGCCTTACGGTTGGGGGCAAGTGCGTCTAATAAGGTAATTTTGGTGTACGTGACAACGGGACGGGCTCGAAGTTCGACCTGTGTCTCCTTATAACGCACTTTGTAAATGTAAGAAATTTCCCGAGCAGCGTCGCGATATTATAATTCAAGAAACGCCATATTCATATAGATATCGATGAAGGATCTTGTAGGGTTGGTTGTATAAAAGCATATAATGCTTTTTGCATTTTTTTTTAACATGTAATATTGATATAAGTTACTCCTCTGTGTAAGTCCAACCGATAAATCTATAAAAAAATAAAGGATTTTGAAGAAAAAAAACTTTCATCAAACGTGTGGATAATAAGATAAACCAATAATGAATTAAAAAAATGAGTTAAAAAAATTTATACGGAAAAGGAATGAATTCGTTAAAACATTATCTAAAGATTAAACAACGATAAGACTATGGGAGTAGGAAATATAATTAACGCGAAAAACGCAAAGTAATCAAAATGTCTCAGTACGACCAATCGATCGATGAAAAAACCCATCGTTCGGTCGAATTCTTTTTTTTTCGCAACGGCTGCACAACTCATCTTGCAGCGAGGCGCAAACTTCTTTAACGCGTTGTTCGGGGGCGCGGGTGATGGGGGGGGGGAGTATCAACCTTGACCCACAGATATCGAGAGCGACGATACCCCATCCCACCCCCCACAGTACGTCAGACGTACGAGGAATAATGATTAGCGCAATAATTGAAAGACCGTCATAATGTTGTGTGTGTGTGTGTGTGTGTAGATGTATAAAAACGGCCATTCCATCATGGGGTATCGGTTCATTCACATAGCGCTGCGCTGAAAAAAAAAACAACAACAAGAAACAGCACGGAAAAAGGAAGGCTCGATGAGAACCGTCTCTCGGCAGGAGACGCGAAATTCTAAAGGACGAGTCGTGCTCGCTGAGCACAGTGTGCTTTCAGAAGCCGGAAACACGTATGTGATTCGCCTGTAATTTGTCTGTAGCGCGCCTGTATATATATATATACACATAGTACACATCGTGCCCGAAAAGGAAGTCGAACCGCGAAAGAGCTGACCACGCACGCGAGCGGCTCCTTTTTTTCCAAAACGACGCGCGCGCGAACGCGTGTAGGTACGTACGAATATATATATATATATATATATATATATATATATATATATATATATATATAATAAGAGTGCGCGGCGTCTCCTCGGAGTCTCCGAACTCGTGAATTGACCGCGCGCTCGCCGCTCCCGCGACTGCGAGACTTATTGACACACTTCGGGCAGCCGACATATCGCGGGTGGAGAGGGGGAGGAGGGCAGACGCACAAACGCACATACACGCAGACGCGCGCAGAAGGAGGCAATTGGCCCGGGGGGGGGGGTGACGGGGGAAAGGAGCCGGAGGGGACGGGTAATTGATTTATCGAGCGCGACGGTGTACATGTGGATCAGTGCATATGTACGGACGGAGGATGCAGGCGACCGACATCCTTATATATATATATATATATATATATATATATATATATATATGTATGTATATATATATATATAAAGAGAGCACCGAGGAAGCGCGACCGAGGGGGGGGGGAGGTAAAGAGGCGATGGAGATTTTGCGAACGCGCACGGCTCTGAATCTATATATCCCAGTCTATTTGGATGTCGGCTTTTTGCCGGTTTTTCGATTTTGTGTATTTTTTTTTTTACTATCGAGTCGTTACTTTATCGACAGGATACTCCGTCGAATGCACGGCGAGGCCCAATTTCGACGTTTGATTCTCGCGTCCGTTTTCGGATAGCTTTTCGACAGGCATTGAACACGTTATCAATTTAGTCGTCCATTTTTATCGGACAACCATTACGCTCCGAAGCGAGCATCACCGTTGCCATTCAAAAGATGCCCAAGGGGATCCCACTGGACGATGGATTTTTGCGACCGTTTTCAAACTTTTTTTTTGTTGCGAGGAACATTTTGTTCGATTAATTTTACACTCTTTACGAGGATAACTATTGCGGTCCGTGTCGGACGTGAACGATGATACGTTCAAAAGATAACGCCAGAAATTTCATTGGGCAATCGATTCATGCGCGAACATTTTTCAAATAATTTGTTTCGAAAACCTATACGCGATTAATTATGTATCATTTCGTTTCATTTCGGCCATCGTTTATCGGGATGGCCGCTTGCAGTCCTAAATGCATATAAAGTTACGGAGGCTCAAAGTACATCCGCGCAGCGCTCCTGAATATCGGATTGAGCGTGTAGATTTTGCACCGCCGTAAACCAAGAGCCCGAATGATACTCGGCGTTCGTCGCGCGAAAGATAATTCAATAACCTGTCGAATTGCCGCTATCGTGTGAGAATATATCCCCCTCGCGTCGCCGAGATGTGTAGAATGGCTCGCGATCTAGAAAAATCGATTTTCACGCCAAAATGTCCATGCGTGCCGTATTGATACTGGTTTTGGGCGGATATTGTAGATTTGAATATTATATATTTATCCAACTGAAAAGGTGGATTAAAAAATCTTCGGGATTAACATTTAATACTGTAGACTTCTTTAGAATAAACATACGGGTATATATAACAAAGATATATTCTATATGCAATTCGCCTGCAACGATTTTAATATATATATATATATGTGCATACGTGTACGTGTATGTAATATAACGTTGTAACTATACGCTAATAGTATTAATGTATGTTAAAATAAT
This sequence comes from Sycobia sp. Sy_11, assembly GCA_018907035.1. Taxonomy (NCBI): domain Eukaryota; kingdom Metazoa; phylum Arthropoda; class Insecta; order Hymenoptera; family Epichrysomallidae; genus Sycobia; species Sycobia sp. Sy_11. Next base: position 1,380,323 of record JACCIC010000094.1, read on the forward strand.
CCAATAAGAGACTTGAGAAGTAACGCGCGCCTAATCTAAAGAAATGCGCATTACATTAAAAAAATAATAATAGTAAACAAACGATCTATGTAATATTAACATTGTATTCACATGTAGGAGAACAGGCTTCAACGAGAATGGATGGTAATAAAATGATATTATAAACCTCCTTTTACTGCGCAAAATTCATATATCTTTACATCTTGCTGTAATTTATTGCAGGCTTGTTTGGATTATTAATTTGACATTAATTCTAATTTCGTCTACGCGTATACCATTTATTTATTGTACATATTGTGTACTTTAAATTTAATGCATATATTTGAACAACACTGGTATGCTGGGTAATATATATATACATAACTCTATCGTTCATATATCGACTTTCGTAGATTTGGAAAATCTTAAAGATATGATCATAGCGTTAGGAAAAGAAGCGGCCAAAAAGATATCTTTTTTTTATCCTTCGAATTCCGATCGTACATAACTGTTATACCCCTACAGGGGAGCGCTCGCGCGAAACGGTCCGGAAGCTTTTTCGGTGCCAGTATAAATGTCGACGGCCGCCGACAATCGAAGACGATTTCTATTACATATGTGTGTGTGTGTGTGTGTGTGTGTGTGTGTGTGTGCGATTTCGTTGCGGTGCCTCTTATACATGTGTTATAATACACGAAGCGTGACCCTCGATCCGTATAATTCGACGAGAAGCGCGCCGCCCGCGGCTCTTGCCATGGATATATATATATATATATATATATATATATATATATTTTTTTATCGAAGTTCAATTGGCGCGGTTGGGTTCAAGGGCGCAAATATAATATCCTCGCCAATCGAATTGGCAATTGCTAGAGAGAGATAGATTCTACGTCTTAAGAATATTTATAGTTATTTTTGCATTATTCTATATAGTTTTTAGATAAGTGATACATAGATTCCTCAAAAAATTTTAGTTATTTAGTTCTTATATATTATCGTTGTTTTTTATCTACGTCGGTAAGATGTATGTCACGAATATTATTAATTGGAAAAGCTTCAATCGAAGTACACGTACATTAAATATCTATATATTTATAACTCCACTTCATCAGCATTGAAGTGAAATAATTTTATTGGATACATTAATTTTATTGATACATATAATGGTGAATTTGGATTTGAATTACTGTAGTTCAATTAAATTTTTTTGAAATTAAAATTTCGTTATTATTCTTGAGAGAGAGAGAGAGAGAGAGAGAGAGAGAGAACGATTGCAATTCAGTTTATATCTATATACTTTTTAACCAATAAATTTCACTCAAATTTACAAATGTATATAACACACAGATGGCTTAGCAATGGAATTTAGTCAACTTTATAAATACATATGATTTTCATTATTTTTCAAGGAAAATCCGTTCAAGAGCAAAAAAAAAGTAAGAAAAAAAACCCGGACGTTACTATATTGCGCCAGCGCGACATTATCGACGAGCAGAAATCAAATTCCGTACGGACGCATTCCTTTGAGGCGGCCAACTGTATGCCGACGATCCGCGGCGAAATAAAGCAACGCGAGCCCGAGCCCGAGTAGCATCTGGCGCGCACTTTTTCGCGCGAGACCGGGATGAGGGAGTGTCGGCGGGGAGGGGAAGGGGGGGGGCGAGGAGGAGATGAAGCGAAATGGAAGCCGAGCACATGCGCACGCGGAATCACGTCGAGTCGCAGCTGCCGCGATGTGAGCGATATGTATTGTATAATGTGCATGTAGTATACAGAAACTTTCATATATATCTATACATACATACCACTTTGGCCGGCTCCAGCAACTGGAGCGCGCGCGGTCGTCGCGACTCATCAGTCGCGATTCAGAGTCGGCCTCGAGAAGGGCCGGCCGCGCAATTGCGACCCCCCCCCCTCACTCTTCGCCAGACACCGATTTACGGAATGCGCTTAGATAGAGCGGTGGCCGACGCAATCGACGCGACTCTATATGCGCTCGTGTCTGTGTGTGTGGCGATTCGCGTAAGACTTGGGGGGGGGGGGAGGCCGGAGAGCCGAGCCGATCTGCGAGGAGTTGGATCGTTAATTCGCGACTCCTCGATCGGGTTAGTTCGTTCCTTTTTTTTTCTCTTTCTTTCTTGGTACTGATTCAACCGAATCGGATAATTTGACCGAAGCAGAGGCTGCGCGGGCTACTGGAATAATGATCGATAAGTATAAAAGTAGAGTATCGAATGGAGTAAGCGAAAAAAAATTCTGTTGAAATTTGGAAGAATATTGAATTTGGGGCGAAATCGTGAATCGGGTTGTCTAGTCGAGATTTCGAAACGATCGCTCTATGCCTCAGTCAATGAAGTCTGAGTACTTTTGTTTAGCAAAACTGCATTTTTATCGTTTCAACGACAGCGTAAAATGATTGGCTGTCGGAAACAGCGAGCGACTGTACGAAATTTTGTTTGCTATTGCAAAAACTCCTCTAACAATTCGTGCAATGCTCGCAATATATCTTATGGAAATGATATTCTCGGTAAAATAGCTATCTAAGAACGGGTTTTCTTACTGCCCGATTACAGAGATGTGGTTTGAAGGAACTAAAGAATGGATGACAACGTTGAAAAACATAACATCTTTATTAGTCCAGTGCGAACGTGCAGCCAAGGATGTTAGTGGGAGGCTTTAAGGAAATTAAAAAAGAATGTTATATTCATGGGAAAATTAATCAATATTTTGCTCATGAGGAATTGATTCTTCCGCCATGATAACTCATCAGACCGCATAAAGTCATCCACGTGGATCAGTTTTTGTCCAAAAACGGCATGTCGTTAATTATGCTCGCCCCCTTTCCCTATTCCTCCGACCTTACCCATTGCAAATTTTTTTTATTCGCCAGACTTATGAAACACTTTACTGGAGAATTCAAAGGACAGCTGATAGAATAGACTTGACTGATACGGATAGAGTTATTAAATTTCATTGCTAATCGCTAAATCTGGTAATGATATTAAATACTATACTCTCGAACTGCATCAAATCACCGATATCAGTATGTCATTGAACAACCCTGTGGAACATGACAAGCATGGAGCAATTACAGCCCTGAATAATAATGCAAGTATAGGAGAATAAATAAAATATGTATATGTAAATTTTGAAATATAACTTTCTGTAAAAAGCCGAAGAGAAAAATATCTCGGTGCAAATGGTTAAAACATGTTTGAGAGACAACAACGCGTATAACTCATGGCTTTAAGTCAGATATACGGAGATAAATGTCATTTTGTCCGAAGAAATGTTGCTTTGTAAATCATTTTAAAAGACCATTAATTCAAACTATATTTATGGAAAGTTAAACAATTAAGAGAATCCAAAATTATGATTTTTTTCATTCTTTTATTCACAGGGAATTAAAGCTGGAAGCGAGAAATATGTCACCCGTTATGTACAACATATATCAGTTTTGTCAAACATTATGTCAATACTATTAAATTTAGTGTCAAATCTGAACGTCTCTTTTGGGAATTATTTTGAAAAGAAAACAACAATAAATAAAAAGTCAATTTCATATTTGTACTTTATACTGATGTTAGATAGCTTTCGCAAAAGATCAGCTTGACAAGATTTATGAAACAATTCGATAGTCCTAACCACTCCTGAAATGATAAATTCGAAATAATAAAAATATTCATAACGCATGATAAATCATTTATGAGTTATGTAGCCGATGCTAGTGAAAAATTAACTATACATTAAATAAGCAACATTAATCGAAAATCCAATTGATAAAATTCTTTTCCATACCGAAGTAAAATTTTTTTGTTTTCATTATTAGCTTACTTGAATTATATCTTGAAACAAAATCTTTGAAAAGGTATCGGTATCTATTTTATTGATGATCATCTCGTGATCTATCAGCTGATTTAAAAGACGTATTTTATGATTTGAAATTCATTGGTTGTTCAAGCTGGACGATGTAGTCAACGACAATATCTTTGGCAGATATTTCAAATTATGTTATGTCCAGCAGAAATCACAGAAATTGAAAATGACGAGTAAGGTAACTGCAAGTAAATGCACTTGAATGGACACGAGAATCATTAATTAATACCGTTTTCATTTCAATGCTCATTTGTATTCGAATTTTGAAACATAAATTATCCGCTGCAAAAAAATGTTACGAGATTAATGTTGATTCGAATTGGATATTAAATATCCTGTGGAGAAAGTAAATCAAAAATAATACTATTTTTTTTTCTCCAAAATCTCTTACTTCTAATTTTTCATAACATTTCAATAACTTAACGTTTAAAATGCGGATATTTAAATGAAGCTACGAGTTTTACAGAAATATTATAATAAAAGAAATTTGGAAAGCATTGGATTACTTGGAATTAAAACGAAACGTTTTGATAAAAATTTCGTTGTAATTTTTTAAAATACATTTAGAAATGACTAATTTTATTTATTTTATAGATCCCCGATGCATGTCAAAGCATTTTTAACGAATTAACGTTGGGTTTAACAGTTCACCAAATTTGTTTTCTCTAAAAATAGTTTCGATTTCTACTAGAAGAGAATTAGTCAGCTGCCGCGCCTTAAATATCCTCAAATAGAACATTATAAAGTATCAAAGAACACGATTTCAAAAGAAGTGCGCGTGATGGATACAATTAAATGTGTGCTTTATATCTCACATTTC
>JACCIC010000094.1:1387500-1462500 GCA_018907035.1 Sycobia sp. Sy_11
TATATATATATATATCAATCGTAAAACTGTAACGATAAGGCTTCGTCAATAGAGCAAGACGGAACGAGATTCAATAAAATATTGTCTTGATATCGAAGAAGTATGATCGAGTAAAGTCTTGTATGAGTGTCGATGGTCTTGGTATTGGCAAGAAAGTACTAATTATGATTTTGAAAATTTGGCTAATATTTGTGCTTAACACAGTTTACAAATGTTATAATATCGAAAAAATAGTTCAATAAATATGAGTTTTTCACGCCAAAACTATTACAATTATATAAGGAAAGGATAAAAAAATAAATGAATTCTATTTTGAATGATCAGCTAGGCTTTGGCAATGTCATGCTTCGGCTTTAAAAAATTCATTTCCATGGGGCCACCATAGCCATCCCCACCAATATATTTTACAATTGAACAATTTTACATATTAGAAATTCCTCAATGCATTATAGTATATGGAATGAAGGTGCTTTTTTTTAAATTTTCATTGTATTAGTATGATATTATATCGTGGGAAATTTCATATCATTGTCATAGTAGACGGGTTGACGTATGAATTGTATAGGGAATATATATTTTATTTCGATGATGGTGATAATGACCTGACATGAAATAATTTTGAATATTTATATAAGATGTAAGTTTCTAGTGCAGTAACGATTTCATATAATACAGTGTTGCCAAAACCCAGGTTCTTACAATACCTAATCGTAAAATCTTGTCAAGAGCACAATATTTTTCTGTCTCGGCGCCTGGTCTTTGTCTTAAAGCTATTTCATACACGGTCCAATTTTGGTATTGGTCTGAAATTCCGATACGATCCCGGACAATACCAAGACTGGTCGCGAGTATAAATGCGGGGCTGCAGTAACAGAGAATTATGGTACTGTTTGAATTATTCCAATGCGTCCCGGAATGAAGCATCGAATTTTTTTCCTCTATCCACAACCATATGCTTATCTGACCGTTGAGGATATATAATATCGGTACTTTTTTCCATCAAAGTCGAGTTTGTTTCAATTTATAGATTTCGTTTCACTATAATAATTGTTCGTTATTGTTCTATGAAAGTAACGAGCCCTGTGTTTTTATACTATCTTTTAATATTTGTTCCGAATATTTTAGTAAAAAAGTCTTTTCGTCTTTTAACTCGGCTGTTTCTTTGGCCGTTAGGTCTCGTCAATTCAAGTATATAAGCAGAATGCCTAATGCGAAGTCAAAGTTTCGTTTTCATGCTTAGATGTATTTTTTTTTTTTAAATCTTCCTGTTCGACGACTTTTTCAGACGTGCGTATAGTATTATCAATGTACGCTAAAACCCGGGAGTATTTCGAGATTTTAGAGAAAGATGGGATCAGAAAAAAAAAAATTGGATTTTGAGGGGAGCAGAATCGAGCAATAAGTTGAAATGAGTCGACAAAATTCGCTATTCTATATTAACATAACTTGAATTGTCATTTTGACACTTTCAACCCGTGTAGGATATCTAGATATTTTTTTCTATTAAAATAGAACTCTGCGAGAGAATTTCATTTTAGGACTAATCAATCTAACAAGGAATGATATGTTTCAACCAATATTTATCGATCCGTATTATCCAGATCTTGTGCTCAGACGCTAAATATACGAATATTACGCAATACACTTTACATTTATATGGACATACACTTTGCATTTTCATCGACTGCTAGCATTACTATTTATTCGTAGTAAATTCAACTTGGGCAATGAATTAAGTAGCGCGTTTAGTGTACCCTGTGTAGAAAAGGCGAGTATTTAATAGAACGCATACGAACAACATAGGATAAGTTGGAAGCTAAGCAGTGGCATAAAATTTCCTTGAAAATTCAGTGGACCGAAATATCGCCCCGAGGCTTCCTCGTGTCCGCCGAATCCTCCAAGACTTCCAAAGTCTTCCGCAGCGTGATTCAAATACTGAATTTTTTCATAGAAAATAAACTATGGGTTTTTTTCTGTAAATGTCTTGAATTCCCCTCCTCGAAAGGTCAAAAGACGCAAAAAAAAAAAACAAAACAAAGCACGATCATATAAATATAAAAATATTTAAAGAAAAAACGAGAGAACCCAGAGATAAAACCCGGCGCTTCTTCTTTTCAGAAGCAGCAGCAGCAGAACAGGCGTGTGTAAGTATTTATCGCGAAAGAAAGAGCGGGGCGCGAGCGATTAATCTTGTACGAAAGGCTGATGTAGAGAGAGAGAGAGAGAGAGAGAGAGAGAGAGAGAGAGCGTGAGCGAGAAGGCTCGAGGGTGTGGGACGGGGCGAGGGGAGAAAAAGGAAAGACAGCGACTAGGTGTTTTCGAGCCTTGAAAAGATTTCTCGTTCGCCTATATATTATGCCCGATGCGGCGGCGGCGGCGGCTCCCGTTGTCGCGGTGCACGCGCGCGCCGGCCCGCGTGGCGCCAGAGCGTAAACCTTTATACCTTATCCCCCCTCCCGCTCCCCTTCAGCCCGCGCGCGCGGTCTCACCTTCGGAGAACGCGCCGCGCGGTGGAGCGGAATTCTATCCCGGCGAACATGTGGATATATATATATATATATATATATATATATACACGCATAATACAGGCACGCGCGATTGACCTTGGAACCGATGCGTCGGCGCGGGGAGGCGGAGGGGGTGGTTCGACGCTGACCGGTCGAGGGGAAGTCTTTCAAGCGTCGCACTTATTTATGTTCGTATTAACGCCTCTCATCCCTTCGCCTTGCATGTATTATATATCGCCCTCGCCGCATATGTTCCCTTATTTCGAGCTTGTAAATTGTGGACACTATTATTATGTGGGCCTCCCCTGCGATGGAAATTTTCGCAATTTACAAATAAAAGCCGATATTGCCATTCGAGTGGCAAATTATCCTTTCGATTCGTACTATAATGCATATATATATATCAACACGTTCTCGTACGCGGTACAACGTCGTAAACGCTACAGCTTCGAAATATTTTTCAGGTATGTGTGTAGCGCGTAAGTATCTGTAATCGTGGTCAATGAATTCTCATGACGGACGGCTCGGCCGCAACGGGGACAGCTCTGTATTTTTAGTTGGCGACCACTGCGCCACATTGCTCGGCGCGTGCGCGCGCGCGCAAAGCTTCGAGCAGAGATCGTAAACAAGGAGGCCCGGCAACGCCGCAGCTCCGAAACCGGCCGACTTATTGCAAGAGCGTTGTCGTTATCGGGTTATTGTCTTCGGAGTTTTTCGGCGCCTTTGCAGCCCCTTTACCTCTGTTTGTCGGACGACCGTTTAGTCACCGATAGACTGCGATCAGGTATTCCCAATTCCCTATGTTCGAACAAAGCAATTCCATTACTTTATACATCTTCTGACGTTCTCGCTTCGTAAAATTGACTTCTTCACAAGCCAATGAAATTACAACTATTGCGTTGAGTTTATTAAAAAATTTAACGGTCGCTCATCGATTTTTCTGAACGAACGCGTTGCCATTAGCATAGGCTTAAACGTACTAATTTTTTAAAACTTTTTGAAAGAACAGCATTTTCACAAATCAACGAAAACCTCAAAATTTTCTATTTTACCCAATTTGACAAATGGAAAGATCAAATTTGAATTGAAGATTAAAATTACATTGAAACAATTTAATTTATTTATATTATAAGTTATTCACAATCAATCGTAGATGTATTTCTATACTTTTCAAAAATTACAATATTAACGTGGGCCCTACAGCAACTGTCTTTTACTACTTGTGCGACAAATAATGTTTTCTCCTCATTATTACTAAAATTTCATTTGAATCTGTAAACGTGAAACTTTTATTCAGTAGTTTTTATCTAAATAATTTAATCAATTTTGACAGTGAGGGTATGAAACATTTTTTTTAGGTTGCAATACTAAACTATATAAGTGATTATGAGATCAAAATGAACTTTTTCCAAATGTTGTTCTATCTTTCGCGATGATTCTATTAAATTTGTTTTATGAATTCGCAAGATAACAATTTCAGGTTTTCATTTATGCCTCATCTTTCGATTCTACGATAACTTGTAATTATACTAATTCTAGAATTGTTTTAATTACAGTTGCCCACGGAAACGCCCTGAAATATTATCTCGATTCGTGTATAACTTAGTATAGCTCTGCTTCTTTAAATTAATATGCCTGGGTATGGAGTTCCATCTCTGCACTCGTGGTGCATTAAGAAAGCGAGAGTGCGACAATAGAAATTGATGACCAATGTTTCCGTATATAAGATTTCGTTTTACACCACGCTTTAAAGATCCGAGCCAAATTTAACTGGCATTTCTTTTCCTCTGTTCGGAAAATTTGATGGCATGATGGATGTCGCTGTCCTTCTTCATATTGGCAAAGAATACTTTCATAGTACGTACGAGGGCAACGACGAATGAAAACGAATATGGCCGACATAAATATATACAGATAACACCATAGGCATAGGAAGTATAGACCTAACGCAACGTGGTATTTGACTTTTCAACTGTGGCAGACAATAAGATGCACACAAGATAAGAGTTCCCCCCCCCTCTCTCTCTTACGACGGAGAAGACAGAGATCCAAGAAACAATTGTGCGAGGAACTCCGATGGACATTATCGTGTCCCAATCTAAAACACCGGCAAAGGATAGATTTCATATGGGTTGTTCTTTATCTTCATTCCTGCTTCGTCGTAGTTTAATAGAAAGAAAAAGAAGCTCTTCATTCAGAAGCCTCTTTTATTTCTCTCGCAGAGATTTTGAAATCGATGATTCGAACGCTCGGTCTATAACTTGTTACCCCTATGGGTAATAAGCTTTTCGAATGGACCAAACTAATATTTTAATTAAAAAAAAAACTGGCGTTGATACTTAAAACACTTATTGAAATGTTGCAGAAAGATTACCTCTGCGTACATACAAGTACAAGTATTTGATGGGCCATAGTTGTAAGACTATGTATACGGCATGTCATAACGCTGACCTAGCCAAGGCGCAATCATTACCGTCAATCGTCGCCGACCGTTCCGCATCCCTGCGAAACTAAATACGCAGGATTTCCCCACACCCAATCCGAAGAAATTCGAGCCGGTCGCTATGCGGGAGTTATTTCGAGAGCGCGGTAGAGGGGGTGGGCGGGGGGGGGGCGGTGGCGTATATGTAACGCGGAATAATTGAATTCGCGCTATCGATCTCACCTGAGAGGGTGCGCGCGCCCGCTCGCGCTCGGCAGCGAGAACAAGAGGGCGAAGAAGAAAGGTATACAATAAACGCTCGCGTATGAGGGCAGAAAGCGAGCGGCGCAGCCGTGTGTGTGTGCGTGTGTATAAACGCGCGTCGAGGACCGGAGGGCGAGAGAGAGAGAGAGAGAGAGAGAGAGAGAGAGAGTGAGAGCGTCAGCTTTCTCTCGCGGACGGGTGAAAATTATCGGGCCCGGATTGGGGCCAACGTTAACGGGATCCGGGGCGGTATTGTTGCATTTTACGGAGGTGGTCGCCATACGTCGGGCCCAAGGCGCGCGCGCGCGCGCGCTCGGAATTCGGCCTTGCCGCGGTCGCGGAGCGGAAGGTCGCCGACGGTGGGCGTATCCCCGGCCCACGTGCCCAGCAGGCCCCGACGCGGATGCTAGAGAAATCGAAAAGGACTCCTCGTTTACCAAGAATTTGCCAGTTTGGACGAGCCGCAACTGACCCAGAAGCGAATATAATCGTCCGATCCTGTATGGAAACGAGAGGCTGTCCCGCGTCTGGTTGTGCGAAATTAAAAAAAACATCCCATCGAAAAGTCACTTACGGAGCGTATTATGTAGGTCGTCCACAGATACCCGACAGATTGTTCAACTTCGGATTTTTCGCCAATAACTGCATATTCAAATCCGTCGTTACTTGCTCTCTAAGATTAATTTTACGCTCTCCTTTACTGTAAGCTATTAATTGGACACAATCGTTGAATTATTCATCTCGACTTCTGATCAACTGTACGAGTTATGACTTGGTCATTTATACTTGGACAGTTTTTTTTTGGGCCGCATAGACCGAACTTTTTTCCGCGCCAGATCCGATAGTTCTCAAAATGATCATCTAACGAAAATCACCGAGCGCTAATACGTGAATAAAATGAAAAAAAAAAGAAAACATTTTTATGACCTTCCCAGCGCATGAGGTAACGACCAGCAGCGCGAAACATTGGAAAGGCGCCTTTCCTTTATATCCCGATCGTCGAAATTGTTTAATTCGGCATTTGATCGCCATCCCCTCCCCCCTCCAGCATACGACGCGCACACATGGAACGCTCCCAAATCCGCCGAGATGTCGGCGCAGTTGCGGGCTGCGGCGCAGATGTTCGACGATGAATCGAACGAGATAATGCGCGGACGATTTATTAGCTCGGTGATATCGCGCACGTACGAACGGAGCACAATGAGCTTTAATGCCCGCAGAAAGCATAGATTATATTCATATATATATATATATATATATATATATATATATATATATATATATATATATACATATACAGTATATAAAGAAAAGAAACGGCGAATGACTCGATTCCCCCATTGCCCGATGTAATTCAATCGCCGCGTCGACAAACTGCGGGGGCTTGCGAGAATTATTGAATTTGCCAAAATCCCGTATAATAATCCTTCGTCTGGGGGTGGATTACGAGTCAAAGCCGGCCAACGCCCCCCTCGTTTTAAAATAATTTCCGAAGCAAAACAAATATCGGCTTGATTTACGATTTATGTACATCTTTCGCGCTTTTCCTTATAAACCTATATAAACTTTCCCCTTGGAATCGTTCCAGAATTGATTTGATCAAATAAAATTACATCAAAGCCATAAAATTAAGCTCGCGAGCAGCATAAATTGTGTGCCCTGTTCACAGATATATATATATATATATATATATATATATATATATATATATATATATATATATATATACACACATACATTCATATATACACGTAACGAAGAGAAAAATGAAATCGGTCGATATTCTATAAATAATTAGATTCCCTTGTATTTATCGATTGATCGTAGTTAAATGATTGTGTGTGTGATATATTATGGTGGCTCCGCAGCATTGGCTACTGTATTAAGAGAGCTATGAGACTTATGCATAAAGGTATTCGGAAATATACATGTTTCGATGCTCCCTCTCGTGGCAATAAACACGCATGCGTAGAAGTTTATTGTATTTGGTTTTGTCAAATCATATATACTTGGATAGATATAGATTGGTAAATATACATAGATAAATACATAGTCATGTAGATAGACAAATATTATTATAATAAAACGGAAGCATTGCACGTCCAAAACTTATTAGTTTAAATTGTTAAAAATTGGTCTTTCCCAAGTATTTTCTATTAATGTGGTTCGTGTGTTTAAGCGTATTTGAACTAATAATTTAACAAAACATTTTGTGTATATAAACTACTGTAATACGTTGATCTGGAGTAAAATATATGTACACTATAAGTTACTGCTACTCTTGATTCCTGGCTTATTAAAAAAGTGCTTTTTAAAGATAGCTCTGATAACGAATAATCTTGTAACTGTTTTAGGACCTAATAATGTTCGCATCCCAAAAATAAACGATTATTTCTTGTCTATACAATTCGTACCTCTCTTCTAAATAAATTATATCAAACCAAAAAGTACCAATTGACTTATACGTCGGGGTTGCCGACATGACTAAAGAGCCTGCTCGATATTTTCTGGCAAATGTTCGTTGGAACTTTTTAACCTGCTACATTATCGTTTTTATCTCGAATCCTCTATAAATACAACGGAAACAGGGATTTTATACAGATATATGCACCGAAATTAATCATACTGCGCGCGTCACATCTATCGTGGGACGTATATAAACCAATTCGTAATTAAAAAACTGTACTGTGCCTCCGGAAAGAAAAAGCGTTGTAAGTCCGACGCATTACCAGAACGGATTTGAAAGGCCATCGGAATATATATCTCGTTCAATCGGGATTAGATTCGCCGTTCAACGTTTTTCGTCGCGCCCTTATCCTGCAATAGGATCCGGTTTCCTAAAGTATACCTATTTTTTTTTTTTGTCAATTAACTTTTGAAAACATTTGTTCAGAAAATTTGTCGATTCGGTGAAATTTTCGACACAAACGTCAGCACCGTTTCGTAGAAAGACCTTAGTCGGATTCTAGCCATTGGCTTAATAGAAAGAGAGCTAAGGCAGTTTGCACTGATGGGGAAAGCGGAGACGGGTGGATAAACCGTAGCGGAAATGGATTTTCTATAATTGGGCGATCTTTTTCCTCCCCTTGACGAGGCCCCGACACTTCGGCGGGCCGTCCGACGCGAAGTAGAGGACCGGGGCACCGGTCTGGCGCGAGCGCGCCTCGACCGCATTTTTTCCCGGAGTGAAAAATCACTGGAAATAATTACGCGTCTTCTGGCATCCTGGGGCCGGGACGACCGGGACTGGAAAAGTGGCGGCGAGGAGGGGGTGGCGGTTATTTCGTGGAAAGGAGGCCCGCCTCTACGCTCGCGCACCTATACGTGTGATATGGCTGTACGATGCGCGCGCTCTATACCTGACGACGGACGGGCCGCCACAAAAACATTCCCGCTGTGGCCCGTGGGCGCGCGTACGCGTCGCAGGACCAAAATTCCATGTATCGACGTATCGGCCCGTCATCATATATATATATATATATATATACCTTGCTTATGTCTTATTAGTCTACTCCCCACCCCCCGCAGTTTCGCGAAATCAATCGCTATCTATAACTATAGAGATTTCTATAAGTAATAAAATTTTAAAATTCTCTTTACAAATTACTAAATTATTCAGTTTCTTCGATTCTTTGAGAGAAAGGGGGGAGAGGAGAGGAGTTGATTATAAACAAGGACAGACTAGTAGGAGTTTATGACCCAGTGGCGCCGAAAGGTAGCGTGGTAGCTTTCGTTAAACCAAACATGACTAGACTGGATGTGCATGATTAATTATGCAGAGACAAAAACCGTAAAAAAATTTGTCGATACAAAACCTAAATATTAAATGTTAAGTTATTCAACAGAGCTACCGGCTATATATAAATGCCCAGACTTGTATGTCCAGATTGTTACGATTATTTCGGAAATCTGAAGAAAACTCTGAAAAAATTACTAATTATTGTACTTTAATAAATCCCAAAAGTCAAGATAAATTTTTAGAAGAAGCATTTCACAGTTTAGGGTACGGAAATAAAAAAGAACCTTTTTGGTTATTATTACTAAGAATATTTCATTTCGTAAACAATTACAATTAAAAGATAGTAAACTCCTGAGCGTAATTCGAAAATCCGTAGGAGGCTTTGGGGTATACCAGAGACAGAAATCTGTCGAAGTGACAAGACCGATATAAAAATATTTATTAAAGGATATTATGTAGCTGTGGATAACCGCACCAAGGCGTGATAATTGCTTTTGCGACACACGCGCACACAACATACGATTTTTTTCTCCCCCGACCCTCCGACCCTTTTATTACCATTCACTACAGCGACTCGTGCTTTTTCGAAGGCGGGGTTGAATTTATAGACGAAGGAAATCTTTTTACTGTTCCCACGCGCAGAAAGATCGATAGAAAGAGAGAGAGAGAGAGAGAGAGAGAGAGAGAGAGAGAGAGAGAGAGAGAGAGCATGGAGCTAGCGCGTTCCTTATTCTATACGGGGAAGGACAGTAAGCGATCGCCGATTATTCTACGTATGCCGACTGTGATTTCGAAAACTATATATATATATCTATCTATATACATTAGATCTATGTGCACACGTGCGGATACAGATATCGAGCGAATTCTGACAGTGAATTTTTCTATAAGTGCGCGCGCTACTTTCATGTGCAATAATAATGAGAAATACATGGTTTCATTAACTTTCCAAGAAATCTCGGTAATCAGATCAGAATCGATCTTGTTTTATTAACAAAGAAATCTATAATGTACTGAAAAATAAGTTGTGTATATATATATATATATATATATATATATATATATATATATATATATATATATATAGATATATATTAAAAAACTTTTAGTTACACTCGTAAATGCCCGTTGTTTCGTATAATTTTTATTAATTGCTTGACAACAAGTCGGAGACTATATATATATATATATATATATATATATATATATATATATATATATATATTATAATACATTTGCGCTAATATATAACCATTGTATTGTTTCTATACGTTCGATATTTCGTAAGATTTCACGCTGTTTTATATTATATTTTAATAAGTCTGAGCAACAAAAACCACACGACCGTCCGATACCATAATTTTTTTTTTTGCCTCCGCCGCAAATCGAACGAGTCCCGATTGAGATCGCTTGTATATCGCATACAATGCAACGGCAGAGCGGCGCCGCAATCGGGGAAAGCCCTCTCCTTTACAATGCAAATCGAGAGGCCTATATTACGAGATAAATTCCGCTTCGAGTGGGGCATAAAAAGAAAAAAAAAATAAAAATAATCCGATTCTTTATGAAGACAAAGCGTTCTTGCGTGCGTTAAAGAATCGCGATTAGCGCCATTTCTAATATGTAAAACGATTGTACCGAGTGTATAATGTAGATTGTTTGCCATGTATGCACACTGGAAGGGTGCAAGAGCAAAGTATACCTATATATAAATCGCGCGGGCGAGAAGAAATATATATATAACACTTGTTGACCGAGTTGCAGTCTTTGTAATCTTTCTATTTGAATACTTCATCATTGAGATGCACGAACGTAGATTTCGCTTATTTAATGGATTAACCTAAATGCTTCTAATTATTCTATTACTCAGAGACAAAACACTATTTTCTGCCTTTAGCAGAAATTGATTAGTTATGGATTACCAGGAAAAGTGTAAGTAATGTATAGCTAACAAAACAATTTTTCTCAATGACAAATATTATGTCTATCCCCCCTCTATCTATCTATCTATCTATCTATTTATTTATCTATATATCTATTTATCTATCCATCTATCTATCTATATATACGTATATATACATGCAAAACGCGCTTTTTAACACTGACAATTTGCTAAATTTTGTTCAATATATCAACTATATGAATACATCCAAATTAATTTAAGGAGAGAAAGAATTAAATTTATTCTGACAACGAAACATCCATATGAGGATACCTTCCTTAATCTGGACCAAACTCGCATCGCTCGATTGCCCTGGCTTGAATTGAGGTTTACCCCGCTCCCCCCTTGATGATAATTCGCTATAATAATTTATCAAAACAAGATCTTGTTAAATCCAAGTCATCGCAAAACAGCCAAACACGTGCTGAATCGTCGTTATATATTAGCGTATATTGTCAAACTCGCTTTCTAAAGACATCAGTTATATTCTATTACGACTTCTATTCTTTCTGAATTGACAACGTGTATTTTTTCTCTCTACGAAACTACAAGGTTGTAGATGTTCAACATGAAATTCCCGCCGCAAGAGCAACCACAGTTCAACCCGATGACATCTGTATATCAATGATAAAATCAGTGAGCCGTGACATCCTCTCTTTATGCTATCATGACATTTTCATGTACATTTCTCCTGCTACGGGCATCTTTCTCAAAATCTCGAAAGATTATATCTTCTATATAAGAAGACGGCTATAGTCATTATTATTTTTAGTTACGTAATAGGTGATCTTAATGCAAATCGTTTAATAAATTATTACTTTACATTATATCATGGTTTTCAGTTTCCTTTAAAAAGTCAGTCGTTCAGAATGGATGGACATATGCAGGCTTTTATATGACATTATATGGAAAAATGTGGATTTTCTCATCTGATTTGTAAGTGCTGAAGCTTTTCTCGATGAAGGCTATTTTTCTCGGTATAAAAGTTCATTTTTCTTTTTGTATAATTGCAAAAACGCTCTTAAAATTTCTATACTAATTTCTACAAAAATTCAGATATTCTAGCTTATATTCTATACAAAGTCACACATTAATCCATTCAGAGAAATTTTGTTACATTTCAAATTTTTTGTCGTTGTTAAGTATTATAGCTTCTAATTAATGGAATTAATAAATCTCAGCAAACTTTTAATTATTTATTAGCATCGGTTTTTCTCATTAATTTTATCATTCCTTAAGTTTTATGGTTTTTCTAAATTATTAAAGATGAACTAAGAACATGTTTTTTAAAAATCAAAATAAAAATTTACACTATTGACTTTTAGCAAAGATAATTTCTCAGACATAATTGCGTTTTTCACTGTTTTCATTAAATATACACGTACAATGTATAAATTTTTTACAGTTTCTCATATTCCAAGAACAAAAATAAATCAACGTGTATCGTTCTCTCTTCCTCTCTCCTTCTCTCTTGCCTCACGATCGAGGTTCATTCACCGTACGTCGCGACGAAGCCTTCGGCCCGTTTATTCGTTCGGATTATTAAGGCGCAATTCTGGAAACTCCACGCGCGACCATCGTTATACAATGACTAGTAGATATCGAGACTGTACAAAGAAGTATCCACGCTTCTACTCGGAACCGTGAAATTTGAATTTAAAATTTTTTTTTCCCCCCCTTTAAAATCTGGCTGCACTGGAAATCCGCGGTCGGCGCTGCGAGATTTACGCTCGATTAGATATTGGCGAAGTGATCAAAATGTATAGATTAAGAATATGTATACTCGTTCCTAAATTACGACTTTTCACGCCGTTGCTTGGAGATCGAAGATATAAGATGATAATCATCATATACATTTAAAATTATACGATTTTAACTATTATAACACCCTGCATCCAGTGACGATATATTTCGTCAGAATGAAGTCGATTGAAAATTAATCATGTCAGCATATCTCGCCATAGTGACATTCTTATTCATTAATACAAGTTTGAACTTTGAATTTATTGACATTTAGAACATGGCGAGCATCAAAAATTACACCTCAAGCGTACATAAGTTTTAAATAAATTAGATTATAAATTTAGTTGCAGCCAAATTTGTCCAACACACTGGTCCACACCGCTCTCGTCGTAAAGCAGTTTTTGGCCAAAAATGGCAGGATCTCAATCGTTCAACTATGATTTCTTTTTTTCCCCAGACTTAGAAAGGAGACGAGAGGAAAACGTTTTATCATTGTGTAGGAGGTAAAACAAAATCGCAGAAAGAGCTGAAGAACATCCCGATAAATTCATTTCTGAAATACATTGAATAATAGAAGCATCGTTTGCACAAATGCGTTCTGGTAAATGGAGAATACTTTGAAAGTGATAAAAAATTTGGTGTAAAAATATTAATAATATAAAGAAATAAAGAAATGATGACGAATTTTCCGATTTTTTTTTTTGGATCCCCCCTCTTATTTCTATGTAATCCATAAAGAAGGTTCGTCATTACATAGCGCTTTTCCATTCTATGCACAAAAGTTATATGCAGCACTGATACCTTTCGTTATGATGTTACATACATATATATAAATTCCTCTTTACAACTTCGCTTACAATATATGTTATATTCATGACATTATTTTGACTACTATTTTTGCTTCTCTCATCTCATTATCATTAATTATCAGTTTTTTAAATTAATCTGTATGTTTCCCATAGTTCAACGTATTACCTTTGTTCTCTTACTTCTCTCTCTCTCTCTCTCTCTCTCTCTCTAGAATAAGTCGCTGCTTATAATCCGAGAGCCGCTACAGCTGAAAAACCAATCCCGCGTGTATACATATGTATGTGGCATGCTTTCAGACACGCTCTGATAGATTCGCTCGTGTTCGTTGGTACACGCGCATGCAATTAAATGCATATTTTAACTCTTTCTATATATATGTGTATATATATATATATATATATATATATATATATATATATATATGTATATATATCCTCCAGAAGACAGAAAGATTTTTAATACTAATAAAATATTATGGGAGGCCTCTTTCTATATCACCGAAGACCTTTGTTTTATTCTATATATATATATAGGGATAAACCTTGACGTGAATTAGTATATACATGCAGGTTGTAAATATATTTATTTATAATCCACTGTGAATTTTCTAATCTGAAGTCATATTGCAACCTGGAACAAGTAAATGATTTATCTAACAGATAAATAATGCTTTTAATGCGAATATTATAATTGACGCCGGCGTGAAGTAACGGTATAAATGTATAGAGAGAGAGAGAGAGAGAAAAAAATGATGCGCGTTGCAGCACATATGCCTATAAACACTTGATCAAATGATAATTATCGCCTTTGAAACAGTCTTATTCACTTATAGATACAACTATGTCAGTATTTTTTCAATAAGCATATATACGTACTAAAATAAAGAGTAAATTTTCAACGATAGCTGTACTTGCGGACATTGTAACTTATTTGTTACATAGAAGAACAAAGTAGGAGCTGCTGTAGAAAACTAAGAGGACTGTTTGAATTTTTCGGGCTGTATTTGCTTTTTCGCCTTTCCATTGGCATTTGTCGGAATATCGATGCACTTGTCAGGAATTTGCGCGTTGTGTTAGATAATTTCTAATAATTTTGCAAATAATCTAATAAAGATTACAATGCTTAATAAAAAAAAAAGATAATTTCTATTAAATTTTATTAGAAAAAAAAATGGAATAAACTACATAGGGATGTTCTCGAAGAAATGACATTTTATAAATTTTGAAGGAGACGTCGAAGATGGAAAGATCCCCGGAGGACGCCCTATGAGACAACGGTAACGGACTATAAAAAATGACTTTGAGCGATCGTCGAAATGCATTTAGAGATGTTGTTGCACGTAGTACCTGAATTTTTTGACTCGTACAGATCGACGTATGAAATCCAAAGCAGCATATGGTTGCAGTACTTGGAACTCGAATGGGAACCTGCTTTTCCAATACAGTACACCAATATGCCTTCGTAAGCCAACAGTTTGCACAATGTTTATATGGGACGTCGCTCATTTCTGTCGAAGCGATGATTAATTGAAAAAATACACGCGATTACGCTCGTAACGATCGCAAGCAACGTTAATTTATTGGATGGAAAAAGCTCTTCGAAGCCGAATTTTTATTATTGCACGCGAGAAGGTTTCGATGCGATCAGCGTTCAAACGTCGCGGACGAGTCGTAAATCGTCGCTTAGTTTCGGGAAGCGATTAAAACTAACACCGGAATCCCTCGAAGTTTTTGTCATTTAACGAATTATACCGCGCAGTACGGCTCTTCCAACGCTTTTTACGATGCGCCGCAAAAATCTGCCATTTCCGTGGAAAATTATTTTTTCGTTGTTGAAAATACGAAAATATCAGTGTGCTACGTTGTCGCGAGCTGCCCCAGGCCCGCTCGTCGGCTCGCGCGCATTCCCAATTTCGCCACGAGGGCCGATCGTCGCAACGATTCGGCTTCTCGACACAAAAGCGCCGCATACGACACGTCTCGATATTATGATCCCTGTTCGATCGAAATTCGAACGAGGCGCGTAATTTCGCGTGATTTCCGTGGCGCCGTTCGTGCCACCAGGATCGGTCCACCGTTGAACTGTACACTAGGGTTGAAAAATTTTTCATGCTCGAGCAACGTAACGAGTTGAAATGCTCGGACGCGTCTATGGAAAAATGCCAGTCATGATTAAAACCGGTTATACGACAATGCGCTGAATCGAATGGTTAGATTTGAACCATGGGAAAAAAAGTACTCTGTGAACATTAAAGTGACTGCTGAACCACGCGCAGTTTGAAAATTTCCAGGACGATTTCAATAAAATAAAGACAATTAATTATTTTCGATAGAAGGTATTGATTGTTAACGGAATAATTTTCACCGGCTCTAAAACGACGATTTTCACGCTCGATAAGTGACGGCAGAGCGTTAAAAATGAACGAATCATCGATGGTTATAGGTAGGTGGTACCACATGGAAAGTCAGAATTGGACCGTATGAATCCCACAGTTAATGGAATATATAGTCCGAATATTATATTGAAATAAAGATTTTTTTAACAAAATTTCAATGTGAAATATAAAGTTTTTTGGTTTAATTTACCTCCACGACAAGAGATGGAGAAGTCTTTACGTTAAAAAATGACTAAAAGCACGCGAATTCTTAATTTATTCGACAAAAAAAATCTTGATCAACCGAAGAAATGTTTTCCCCTATCAATTTATTAATGACGTCCCGTTTATCTCTTCTTTTATATAAAAGTATTCTGCTTACAAAACCTAACTAGTCCTGCACCATATATACATTCGACAAACATAGTTTTCTCCTCCGGACCGCAAAAAAAAATCTCGACACGCACGAAACGCCGTCTTTCGAAAGATACATTTTTAGATTGTCCCATTAGCATCGCGGAACGGCCCGGTACGATTGAGATGTGCGCTTAAAAAAAAAAAAAAAAAAAAAACTAAAAAATAAAACAAAGAATAGCAAAAAAACCTTTTCCTATCGACGGCGCATACCGATATTTAAACTTTTGAAAAGCGAAACGAGGTTTTAAAGGTCTTTTGCACGTAATTTAAAAGATTCCACAAGTATGTCATCAACGGCTTTCTATATTACCTTGTGTAGGCACTTTTTTTTATACGCCCACCGTGGGACGGAAGATTATAAACCCCTAACTTATCGAGGTGCATCACTGGTTTGACTGCTAAACGAAAAAGTATTTTTCAAGAAAATTTATAAGAAAAAAATATTGCCTCGCGCCAGTCAAAATTTTCAGGATATATTAGCTTATATAATTGATGCGTCCATAAGATCTATTTTCTTTCTATATAAAATAATTCAGTTTTCATTTGATATTTTGGCGTTTCACTAAAAAAAATTAAAAAAAAAAAACAGTTAAACCAAATGTGATTTTGTATAAGATTGCGTATAAAAGACTGAAATTTTTAAAAATATCACGAATCAACTAAACGAGATTCGTCAAAATACCTGGTAGTTTTCTCGAATCATAGCAATAATATATTATAGAAAATGAAATGTTTATAATGGAAATTTCGATAAAACCCCGTATAATTTAAAAAAAAAACCAGAATTAAAACTTGAAAATAATAGTAGACACCGTTTGTTAGAGGTACGATTATTTATTCAAAAGATGCTCGGACGTTCGGTTTCCTACTCGGATATATTTATGAACTTCTGATATACCAAGAAAAAAGTCTACAATATACTTGGGACTTTGGCTGTAAAACGATTAACTTCTTTATATTTGTCAAAAGCTAAAAGAGCTGCTGTAGATTGTTAAAATTAATGGGCAGGCGACACCTCTTTGTAATTAATCAGAATTTTTTTTTTGATACAAAAGGAAACAGTCAAATTTTTATATCAGTTGGAGATAATCAATAGTCGGGATTATTTTCTTTGTTTTTTTTTTTTATCAATCGTTCCTTACTCAACGCCGAGGAACAAAAGCCAAGAAAACCGAAATGAAAATCACAGAACTTTCCCTATTGCTTCCGATCTCGCCGCCCGAAACTTTTCCCCGGTCGTACTCCAGGGGCGACGGTGGCGGGGAGGGGGGGGGAGTATGTCGAAAATGAGAAATGCCGCGTGCGACGCGTTCATAGTGCTCACGGGCGAGCTCGGTGATTAACGTCGAATTTCACTGATATACCTATAGATGCACCTCTCTCTCTCTCTCTCTTTCTCTCTCTCCTCCTCCTTCTATGGGCGCGCGCGTGCGACCGAGTTGCCCGTCGTTATTAGCAGGCGCCCGGAATCGTGGAAGGGGCGGGGCGGGGGGGGAGTGAGGGGGTCAACGAAAGTTTATACCTCGAGTCCGCGTCCGCGGCGAGGGCGCGAGCGCGGCTGCGCGCCGCGTCGCGTCGTTGCCGAGCGAGAGGAGAATTTGGGTATAGTTGTAAAGCATCGAATTTATGGAAACGTCCTTCGGATTCGAGATGTTTTATCGCTGCCAAGCCGCTCACGATATAAGGAGCCTTAGAGAAATTTATCGCGCGCGAATGAAATTTACATTTTTATCGCCATGTAGCGCAACTCGCGCGCGCGCACATACGATGCTGACTTTAGGCTTCCCGAGGAGGCACTTTGGGCGGGCAGTCTCGATATATGCATATATATATATATATATATATATATATATATATATATATATATATATATATAGTGCATATATACATATACTTACTATTATACTTGTTGCGGGTAAATTATTAATCGCAGGCCTAACGAAGGTTCACTCACCTGTAACAAGAAAAATCAAATGCGTTCGTCATTATTTTGGTTCATTGTGAAATTAAAACTATATATTATTATTAAAACACGAACAATTGTTATTAAATATAATACTTAAACAAACACACACACATATATATATATATATATATATATATATATATATATATATAAACATATTTGTTAAGCAGCTAAACACAAAACATATTTATATATCTTTTTTTTTGTATGATTTAATTGTATGATATATGTATAAAATTCGCAACGATTCATACGCGAACTCGACGGCTTCTGAATTCATTAAATATTGCCGGTTCTTTGATCGTTCGACCCCCCCCCCCCTCCACCGCGCCTACGTCAATGACGACGCGGATGGTTCAAGCTGCTCAAATGAGCGTAAAATGCATCCAAGTATATATATATAAATGTACATATACTTTCAGTAAGTCCGCACAATTATTACGCGCTACAATTGAGCGACACGCGCGCCCGCGCGCGTAAACACGCGATCAGAGAGCGACGACGCGGTCGGCGCGGGGGGGGGAGGGGAGGATGGGTGCAAAGAAAGAGGGGCAACAACAGTAATAGAGCACGTGGGAGGTGCGGCGCGCTTCCGAGTCTCTCGAGGAACGAGCGCATCGGGCGGCCGCGGCACTTTTGCGCGGCTTCGTGTGTGTCTGCGCGCGCGCGAAGACGCTCTCCGCATACACAGCACTCCGTCTCTCTCCATCGAAATGAGGTCGAAAAGATGAAAAGGGAGAATGCGTGCTCGCGTCGGCGAAAGAGAGAGAGAGAGAGAGAGAGAGAGAGAGAGAGAGAGCCGTGTATTCGCAAATTTAGCTCGGCCATGAA
This sequence comes from Sycobia sp. Sy_11, assembly GCA_018907035.1. NCBI lineage: Eukaryota > Metazoa > Arthropoda > Insecta > Hymenoptera > Epichrysomallidae > Sycobia > Sycobia sp. Sy_11. The sequence continues at coordinate 1,406,516 of JACCIC010000094.1, forward strand.
TCCCGCTCGGCTCTATACGATTGAGCTTCGTCCACGTACACTTTAGATTTCGGTTTAATATTATTATTATCTTTATTATTTCTGTCCCCTACTTTAAACTTAATTTTTTTTTTCTTTTTAATCAATAATCCTCGCTTCGCAATTTTTTCTTTCTGTCTTGTAATTTCTTTTTTCTTTCGAATTACAGCCATACTCCAATATTTCAATTTAATGAAGCCGACGCGCCAAGACACCCGCTCAATAACACTTCATTGCGCGCAATTAAGCTCTTTTTTTTGTATCTTCGCCTTTACCGATGTCGTTTCTGTTTCTCTCCCTCTCCCCCCTCTCTCTCACTCTATCTCTCTCTCTCTCGATCGGGCTTTTTTTGCTGGTAACGTCTGCCTTGCATATATATATATATATATCACGAGGGCATCGGGCAATGAAACGGTCTAAAACGTATCTCGCGGCGCGGCGTCCGCAAGAGGCTCTCACAACTATTCTGTTATGGTCCAGCAGCCTTGACACAAAGTTTATTTTTATAACGTTGGGTTTTCGCGCGAATTTATTCTTCCTTTTTTTTTACGCCGCCGTTATTGCGCTCCTACCGAATAGCGATAATATCGTCCACTACATATGAACGTGTGGATAGATGAAGACGAATGAAAAATATTGTTGAAGAACACGAATTTGTTTAAACGATCGCTCAATACGCCGAAGGTGTGTCGCTGGTATCGCGAAATTATCACGATTTCTGTGTGAAAAATTAGACGATATTTTCATTATATAATCGTCAAATTATTACTCTATATGTATATCGTGCGTGTGTGCCGAATTTCAAAATTAAAATCAGCGAGAAATTGGCAAATTTGTGAATGCCCCAAACGAATGGATTAATTAAGAATGAATTTCAAGGGCCGGAAACAATCCACTTGTTTTATTTTATTATTTTGTTATTTTGCTTCTTTTTTCTCATTACAAAATGAACGGACGTTTCGATTCATTTTTCATTCATTGATAAAAACTTACGATCAGCATTTTCGACGAGGTGCGCGCATTATGCGCAATATGATCTTTCTTTTACAAAGCTTATATATATATATATATATATATATATATATATATATATATATATATATATATATATGAAACTAAGTGTATAGACAAAACTAACCGGAAAAAGTATTGTTTTGTATTTACGAGGCGTTTCTTCGGTCGTCTACATTAAAATTCCGACGTACATTTTCAAAACAAATATTTAATTTTGGTTCGTAATGTAGGAGAGCGTAAAAGCCATTGAACTTGTGAATCCGTATAGTATGTACGCATTGAAAACGATCGTAATCTTTTCCCATAACCTCGCACCGCGAGTCCGAATTTTCGTTGTGCCATTTAGTTCAACGATCGAGTGAACAATATATTATATATATATATATATATATATATATATATATATATATATATATATATAGAAAATCGATTAAGATCGATTTATTACTAAAGCTCCGTGCTGACTATTTAAGGAAGTTACGTACTTTTTATTTCACGGTTAAATGGCATTTGTAATAATTATTTTTCAGCAACGTCGCAAATTACAGGCCGATGATGCAAGCTTCGAACTCGTGACCGGATCGAAACCTTGATATTAATGGCTTTATCTTTATCCAAGCAGGTTGGGTAAAATTGACGAAACCAGATTTTTTTTTATTCTTCCTGAAATTAACGCCGACTCGAGCTCTATCTTTAAATTTTACTGATCTGTCGATTATAATTTGAATTATTTTTGCCCTCGATATTGCGAGAATTTCAAGTTACGGTAGTTCGAGCGCGATGCCCGAGTGGTAACCTTATACCACAACAATAAATGTTCTTGGATTTTTTTATATAAACTGTAATGTACATAAAACTTCGTGCAACAATCTTTGCCAATTATTTCCAATTCTTCAATCATTTTATATTTATTTTCCGTAACTGTCAGAATGAACCCTAAATGATGAAAATATTGAAATTTCTAACAGAGATATAGAACATCATTTTTTTTAATCGTAACTTTAAAATATATACTATTAATACTTAGTTTTTTTATACAAACAATTAACTGACAGTTTTGAAAAAAGGATGAAATGCCATATCCCTAGATATATTAGCCATATAAAACAAGTATTATTTTAAAATTGATTTTTCGCAATGGGTCTACCGGCAACTCCCGTTGATTTCTTTTCTTCAAAATATCTAATTATGCCTTACAAATTAGTGAAGACTGCGACTCCAGGTACTTCTTAGTCGATTCGCGTTAATTAAATTTAAAATCAGTTTTAAAACGTTTAAGCAATCGATATGTACACGAAAAGATCTCCGGGCAAATAGCTATATATGCATATATATTTATACTCAATTCTCGAACCTGGCTATAGAAATATAGATGAAACGTCACTACAGTAGCCGAAGTTGCTGCCAGTTCTTCTTCACGCACATTATATATATATATATATATATATATATATATATATATCACACATATGCGACATAAACCCCCTCCCCCCGTTCGCGAATCTCGCGCGTCGAATATTACAAGCGATTCCGACGCGCCTACGACTCCGCGATCGCGCGCGCGAGCGGCGGGCACTGACCTCTCTCTCGCGGGATAGCTGCGCGACAAGTGTCTCCACCACCACGCCCCGCGATATCGCGTTTCAAGAGCCGCGCGGGAAAAAGGATGGGGAAAATTCCGGGCGAAAACTCGTGGCCGTATGGTGTGGACCCTAGGCTTACGATGGGTGTACGATGCGCGCACTTGACTCCCGCCTGGTAGGCGAGGCCTCGAGGTATGCAGTGCCTGACAAGATGGATTTTCATTCGATCCCCTTGAAATCCGACAACAGTCGATTAATAATTCTGGCGTCGAGCGGAAAATTTCGGGATATTCGATTGAACTTTCGATATTTTCTTTGATCCGTGAAAATACCGTTTTTTCAATGGATTTCAAAATATTATTATTTTTTCATATAAGCCATTAAGAGCAGCTTCATTCAAGCAGTCGACCGCTAATTTATTAAATAAAGTTCGTGGCAAGGTGGGAGGAAATCGAAAATTCAAGATTTGCGCACAAGTTAAACGAATGCAGCGACAGCGTCGGAAGATGCGTAAAGTAATGGAGTTGCGTGTTCGAACATAGGGAATTGGGAATACCCGATCGCAGTCTATCGGTGACTAAACGGTCGTCCGACAAACAGAGGTAAAGGGGCTGCAAAGGCGCCGAAAAACTCCGAAGACAATAACCCGATAACGACAACGCTCTTGCAATAAGTCGGCCGGTTTCGGAGCTGCGGCGTTGCCGGGCCTCCTTGTTTACGATCTCTGCTCGAAGCTTTGCGCGCGCGCGCACGCGCCGAGCAATGTGGCGCAGTGGTCGCCAACTAAAAATACAGAGCTGTCCCCGTTGCGGCCGAGCCGTCCCTCGCGAGAATTCATTGACCACGATTGCGGATCGTCGCGTACGGCTACCTGAAAAAAAAGAGCCGCCCCGATGCGCAATCCGGCCAATGATCGTCGCGGGATGGTTCGCTCGAGGAAGTGGGAAAGAGAGCGAAAGAGCGTACGAATGAACTCGGGAATTTCTCGTGGGAGTCTTGTGTGTGTGTGTGCGTGTGTGTGCGCGTGTGCGTATGTACACGGACCCCAGGCTCGCACTCTCTGGCGAGCTTTTGCGCAACGAGAAAAGTTATATGAGCGCGTAATCAATTCAGCGATAGGAGCGACTTCCGGCGCGGGCGGGCGGGCGGGCGCGAGCGGCCCGCGAGAATTATAAGCGTCGGAGCCCGGGTCTCGTCATCGCAGCGGCGGCGGCGGCAGTGGCGGCGCGTTAATTATGCGTAATATGTGTATGATGCATATAAACGCAGATCCCCGGCGGACGACGGAAAGAGGAGAAAAAGCGAGAAAAAGCGAAATATTGCGCGCTCCGAAAGTGCGCACGGCGCAAACTGTATTTTACACAGGTCGTTCCGGTCGCGTTTGTAAAATATCATTTCCCTCTATTTCTCTCTCTCTCCTTCTCAACCGCGCGCCTCCCAGTCCTAGATACCTTTTTCCCTCGTTGCGCGATTTAAAAGGCGTGTGACGAAACGTTTTTATATCCCCTGATTGTATAAAGCAATTCTAATATCGACTCTCTCTCTATAGGCTCGTGATTCCACAAAGAGGAATCGCATCGATCGCGCGACGAGTTCGCTGTACTGAAAATCTCGAAAAACTATGCCTTATAAGAAACAAAAAACTCGACTGATTGCAGTTCTTTTCGGAAATCGAAGGAACTGTTCATATTCGAAGAATGTCGTAGTTTCGAATCGAGAGCCTTTTTCCGTAATAACGACCGATTCTGAGTTTTATTTACTTGAACCTTTTCATCGCCTCCTCAAAGATCTTGTTCTTGATTTTTTCCCGTAACTGCTTATTTGTCCAGTCAAATTCACTCACGATGTAGAATATCGTATTATATTCGAATTTATCTCATCCGCTCGATTTTCCCATGATATTTCACAATTCGTATAAATTAAAGCTATCTAAACAGGAATCTGTTAATGAGTGTATATATGTATGCGTATATATATATATTTATATATACACGCGAATTTAACAAAAAAAAGTGATACTTGTTTGCGAGTTTGAGTTTATTATGATTTCATTGAGTAAATGTGTCGCTACACGCTGTGTGCGTGTATATATATATATATATATATATATATGTCTGTTTGTGTATATAACGCACTAGATCGTATATGATTGCAGCGAATACTTATGAAACTCTATTGGTAGACTAATGGCAACAATTAATCAATTATAGTCGCTTTTTTCCATTCTGCAACAATTCAACCACTCTTGGATGCAAATCTTTACGAATATTCCAAGCGTAAAATAATTATTTCTTTCTCTCTCTCTCTCTCTCTCTCTCTCTCTCTCTCTCTCTCTCTCTCTACATATATATATATATATATACACGAGTTGATTGCCGAGTTATTTCCAGGTGTCAAACTATATATATATAGATATATATATATATAACAAACCTCCTCGTACTCAATAACAAACCTCGCCCCAGTAACTGTACGCTATGTGAAAATTAGTCTAATTACACCCCCCCCCCTATCGCGCTACCTCTCCAGCCCTCACGACGTGCAGGCATTCCTGGCTCGGTGAAAATTCAGGGCCCAATTAGAGCGCCTATTTCTCGCCTCAAGTCATCGTATAGCCTCGTGTTTATTTTTTTTCGAATATACAAACCTATATATGTATATATATATATATATATATATATATATATATATATATATATATATATAATTAGATGTAAATCTGCACAGGTGTAATTTTTTATTTGCACAAATATAAGTGCGCGCGCGCGCGTGTGTGTGTATCCACAATTATTGATATAGGGCGTATCCAAGTGTTGTGCGGGTGTATATTATTACTTTTAAGAGATCATAATTGTGCATATACTAATTATATGTGCCTTGCCAAATGTATTTGTGACCTTTCAATTATACTCTCTAAAGCTGAAGCAGCAGGAACGGCTTCACTGTTTTGGAACAGCGAAATGTTTATAGGCGCAGCGCTAATCGAAATCACAGACCGAGTCAACCGGGATAATTATTCAAACACTTACTAATTTACCGGTGAAAATTTCGCTGTTTTTGAAAAGACAAAGCGATTTCCACTACTGATTGCAAAATTCATTATTCGCGCGCGCGTGTGTTTGTAAAGCCATGTCATAATCGCAACCCAAACAATAATCGCGAATCCGATAAAAAGTGTTCGCGGCGTTTATCTTACACCGAGAGAAACGTTTAAGTAAAATTTACTAAACATTCTACTGATAAAAGGCCATACTTGACTTATTAGAAATTTTACTATACTTTTATCCGTAACTGCTACACATTTTCATAAAAATTCCATTAAAAATTAGTATATATAAATATATATAAATACATCCTTCCCCCTATTTTCTATAATACCATATCTCCTTATATATATCATATATACCGCATCGTAGACACATATTCGTATAAAATCAACGATTACGAGACCATAATAGTTGCGCATATATATATATATATATATATATATATATATATATATATATATATATATGAATGCATATAGTCTTTAAACAGTCGCAAACTTATTAACGAGCGCGCGAATAAAGCGCGAAACACGAACGAGGCGCGCGCGGAAGAATTAAAGTCGTTCGGGCTCATTGTATATATTTTCTATTTGGAAATTTGCATAAAAATTTATTTTTGTCGTAAATCTACGGCCGACGCACGGTGGTACTGCCGTTAAACGAGGCAGGGCCGTAAAAATTTTTCCATTAACCATTAAAGCGCTGCGCGCGTGCGCGTGCGCGCGCTCGCACACACACACACACACACACACACAGACACACAGACGGTGGACAGGAGCTGTTGATCTCGTGAGACATTCCGAGAAATTTGTTTTGAGGGAAACGAGCAGCGTAAAAGATCGTTAGGTGGGCTGAGGGCAAAAAGGCAAAGGGGGGGGGGGTAAAAAAAGAAAATGGTAAATGCGTCGTTTATCGCCACGGCCGCGTTGGTATCCCCTGCACGGTAGGATAATTAATTTGAATTCTTTAATTGACATTAGTTTTATTTATACTCTAGTATTTTCCACCACGCTGCGCTAAATTACGTTTCTTTAACAATTAGCAACAACTTTAATGCAATTATACGTTCGTTATGATTGTTCGGAAAGAATAACGTGCACGTATTATTAATGTTTCGGTAGAGTAACAATATTAATTAAAAAAAAAAAAGAGGAAAAAATTTACTCCTTATTCTCGAAGTATAATTAGTTGAAAGTTTTATTGGCTGCAATTGCTTTCGTACAATTTATTTATCACACTGATTGATATACATTCGACCCGTGCCCATTAATATACAGCATTATATAAACTTCCATATCTTTTTAATTCCTCGCCGACGTCGATTGTTCTCCGAATCTCTTTTTCTTTTTTCAGCTTCATTCATATATAATCTCGTTGCAAAATCGAGTTATAAAGTTTTTTTTTTCCTCGTGCGAGGGTATAAAGACGCGAGAGACGGGCTCGAGGCACGAGTCGCGGAAAATAGAATACGTAATTTTCCCATCCCCCCCTCCTCACCCACCCTGTGAAGTGGAGAAAAATGTTTAGTCGATAAATTAATTCGCCTCCCGATGAGGCTAAACAGTGTGAGGTAAGGTAGTGAGAGAGAGAGAGAGAGAGAGAGAGAGAGGGACAACCGTGGAGACAACGGGAAAAGAGAAAAATCGACGATTAGCGGTGTGATTTATGGCCGTAGCGTTAATAATTCCTCATCCCAACGATAAAGTCTATAATAATTATAAAAGTGATTACAATAATAATTATAATAAAATGTTACTCCTGTCCTTTCACTTTACTTGTAATCATTTTTATCCCCGCTATTACTCTCTTCGTCCCTCCACGGCCTCGCTCTCTCTCTCTCTCTCTCTCTCTCTCTCTCATTCTACCTCCCTCGTTCAATAGCTATCCCTCTCTATACCGTTTCGCTTTTATAAAACACGGACTGTGGGCAATCCCCGGCAGCGCGCGCTCGCGCACCTTCGAATACGGCTCGACCCGACTTTACTTCTATATATATATATATATATATATATATATATATATATATATATATATATATATGTACACACACAATTTATTCTAATTCCCTCGTTAAAATTACCATTCACGCCTCCCCGTGTTTTCTCGCTTTAATATAATATACGCGCGCGCTAGCGCGAAATCACATTGTAAACAAGTTGAGCCCCGGCGAGGAGGGTGGAGTGTTGATGGTACGGGGGGGGGGCAGGAGGAAAACGTGCCCCGCTCGCCGTCGAGAGAAAAACTGAAATAACTGGATAATGTATAATAAGGACGAGGGGGGAGGGCAGAAGAAGCGTAATAAAAATATAAGCAGGGATGGGAAGGAAATGGAAAATAGCCCTTTTACGTCGTCATCTTCTTCTTCTTCTTCATCTTTTTTGCTACTTTGCTTTTTTCACTTATATATATATATATATATATATATATATATATATATATATATATTCCCTTCTTTTCCATATGCTTCGTGATTTGGTTAAGCAAATACGAAAGTAAGAGAATTGGAGAGAATGGATAAACAACGATAATGCATTGGCGAATTCTGAAAATTTTGCTGGAGGAAAATGCAGGATGGATCGGTAAATTAAGTTCGTGTTTACTCCGCATCTTCCTTGGAAGAAAAAAAACTGAATTTCAAGAAATTGGGTTTCTCTTCTTTAGAACTCGATTAGATAAGACCTTGAATATTGCGAATGGAATTGTGACTTACTCAATTTCTTCGTCACATACCGTTTCTGCACAAGTTTAGTTTTCCATACAATGCAACGGCAGGTGCAATACACGTCCGCTCGTAATTTAGAATTTATCTTCGAGATAATTTTTCAAATGCTTTTACATTGTGAGATCGACAAACTGTAAACGTAAAGTTACAGATCGCGACATGGAATGTCTTCAAACTATTATATATACATTATTGGAAAAATATAAGTCCTAAAATTTGTATACGAATTGGTCTTCAGCTAGTTTTGATATTAGATCTAGTCAATATCCTATATATCATATTATACGCAATAAATAATCGAATAATTTTGGAAACAGTATAATAATATATATCCGTACATCTTTCAATTCTTTACTAGATCAATGGAATGTAAAAAAATCGTTAAAAATAAATTAAAAAAGAAACAAAGTATTGCATTCCTATCTAATTAAACGAAGCTCTGTTATTTAAAGGACAATTAGAGCCAATAAAAGACCATTTGCGCCGGTATACTTTCAAATTCCCTTGTAGAATCCTTAATGTCAACGTGAAATTGCTGAACGAGCGCCAATGATTTACACCCCATAGGCGTTGGCTTAGGGAGAGAGAAAGAGAGAGAGAGAGAGAGAGAGAGAGAGAGAGAGAGAGAGAGAGAGAGAGAGAGAGAGAGAGAGAGAAGACAAAAGAAAGCTCGGGCACCGCGAACCTCAACAATTCGAAATATCTCGGACATCAAAGCGAGAATCCGATAAAAATCCATGCGACGACGGAGAAGACCGGGAGGAACAGAACGTGACGGAGAAAGAGAGAGAGAGAGAGTGAGAGCGAGAAAGAGGCCAGAATAAATTAGCGACGATTCAAGCCAGCGCATAAAAGGGAAGGGAGGAGACGCCGATAGGAATACGAGGAGAGGCCGTTTCTGCGAGGAAGTCGGGGGGTGCAACAGCAAAAAAAAAAGAAAAAGAAGAAGGGGGAACACAAAAGCCCAAGAATCGCGGAACGAAAACAAAGAAATTGGACGTCGCAAGGAAAAGGTCCCGCGCAGAGACGTGGGAGTGCTCGCACAAAGACTCGCCCCCCCCCTAGCCCTCTCCTGCCCTCACCCGGGGAAAGAGGCGAAAGTTCATCGAACGTTCGTAGCATCGTCGGGGACTCTCCTGCAAAATTTTTGCCCCGTGCTTTATTGGATCGAGACTTTTTTTCTGCGCCCGGACCCGCCTCATGGATATATACGTATAGATATATCTATATACAAGGAAGTTTCTTTCTGAGACCCGGCCCCTGCATTTTCTATATGACCGACGGAAAGTGTTCGATTTAATTTACACGAGTTCGAGGAAATTCGATTTACTTGGAAAGTTCGACGATTACGCGAATACATCTGGCGCGCGGGCTGGAAAGGGGCGGGGGGTACCAGCGAGGAAGTGATTTAGTTTATACGCGAGTCCGGGCTGATTTTTCATTCTTCTTGCGAAAGGAGATATCTGAAGGGTCGTTGGAAAATCTCGCGTCGCCCGGTATGAAATTCGATTAATTGAACAAAAATAAAAAATTTTCAATATTCGGTGTCTTCTATGTAGAATTTTTTTGAAGTATTTTTACGTCCTTTCGTGGTCTTACGAGAACATTTTTTGCTAATGGATCTTGCAGGATCGATGTTAGTTCATATATACAAATAAACCACACCGATAAATGTTTGAAGCTTTGTTTTTGTCTTTTATTTAAATTTTCATTGTTTTTTTTTTGGTTAATCGACGTGCACTGTCCTAAGCACAAATATAATATACAAAGTATAGCACGTATTTAGCAAGACCGACATTTGAATATTTCAAAGACAATGGATTCACAATTAATTTGGATGGGTATTGACATCCCCTAGTCCGTCGAATACTGCCTTTAATATATGCAAATATTTCAACGTCTTGAATTCTATTCGAAACTTTGGTTGAATTTTTAACAGATATAGTTCGATAACAAGATATAATACTTTAGTCTGCATTGATGAAACGTGTCAATTTAGTAACGTCGGCGGCAGGAATTATTTTCAGAGTGTATTCTTATCGGAAAATCGATCTTATAAAATAAAAAGTATTCGATTTATAAAGCGTATATCATTAACTTTTCAACTTCTTTGCCGAAGTCTGTACAATTTCAATAAAAATTGATGTGCATATATATTGAATGACTCTATATGATTTAAGATTATAGTTTAATTAAGTAAAGAAGACTGTGTATATTATACAGGTCAGTATATTTTCAAAAATCGCGCTTCCATAGATCGTTATTGACTATGTAATACAGCATTTATCGGAAGCCAAGTTTTATCGAAACTGCAACAGCCACAAGTATATTTTTACGAGCTCGTATGAATGAAAGAGTGGTTTGTTTCTCCTTTTCTTTACAAGAGGAACTTCTATATACACGCATCCGATGACAAACTTTGCGATCGCTGCCTCGTGGCTGAACTTCCACATATTCTTTTGAATTTGAACGTTTGGTCGCGTCGTATATAAAGTATATATAGCTATCGCGTTCTCGTCCACTACATTGACACGCTGTAAATCGCGCGACACAGTACTTTCGCCAGCTCTGCACGTGAAAGTTCTCCATCGAATAGCTGGGACATGCAAAATGGAATGGACGATCACGAAAGCGCTAGCGTTTCTGTGTTTAATTATAGATAGGTAAGTATATGAAAAAGAGAATGAGTGAGAGAGTGAGAGAGAGAGAGAGAGAGAGAGAGAGAGAGAGAGAGAGAGAGAGAGAGAGGGATAAAAAGGTTAAAAGAGGTGAAAAATAGAGAGGAAGAAGAGTGAATAATAGATTAACCTTTTTCGGAATCGACTGCAATTATAATTGCAGATTTGTGCTCCGTAAACCTAAATAACACTTTTGCGCAAAGCAACAAAGGCTGCCGCAGCGAGAACGACTCCATATATTTCCGAAATTTAGTCGTCGACCAATCCGATCGCGTTTAAATATGCATGAAAAAAAAGTGACAAAGAATATATTCAGGTTATAGTTTGGACGAAGGAGGGATAACGGAGAAACGGTGCGACGGACAAAGTGAGAACTTTATCCTGGAATATTGGCCGTAAAATGTAAATTGCTGCGATATATAGAAAACTTGAGGTACATCGAAATGGTCTACATATACATATATATTGCATATGTACATTGGTTGCATTTTTTAGAGGAGAAAAGTGCCCTCACTGATTTTTGCTCGTTTTTCCTCTCTGACGCAATATTATTCTACGTTATATATATGTAGGCATTTTGGTGCAATGTTTTTTTCTACCCTTTTCGAACGACTTTTCCCGTTCTAGTTTTCGGCCGCTCGGCCCGCACTTTCGTTTCGCGCAATATGTTTTCTCTTCCATTGGCCGACCTGCCATGATATATCTATAACATACACTCCTATGGCGCACAGATTTAAACGATTTCGTCTTGTCGAATACAGAGTTCGAAATGTGCGCCGAGGACGCTTGATTGTATTCTATTCAGGAACAAATCGAATTCTTGCAGAGTTTCTCGTCGAACTTTGATTGAATTGAAATTCTACTTAATTGTTTCATACAAACTAACTCGATGGTCGTTTTTTCCGTAAATGATAATAAATAAATGATGATCAAGAAATTTATCCTGTTTTCAAGGCATAAGATATCCTTTCAAGGCAAGTTATTAGGTCTTCGTGTATAAGTGACTCTAAATGACGTTCCAGTAAAGACAGACGATATTCTCTGATACTTTATTCTTATACGATGCTCTGAGGAAGCGAACGATATAAGTCACTCACTATGTCCAAAATGAAGAAAAATAAAAATATAGAACAAAATAGCCCAGCTTTGCTGAGCAACATGTGAAGGTAACTTTAGAGGGTCTTTCGCTAGTAGAGTTCAGATTAGGAAAACTTGTGAATTTAAGTATTTACATTAAGACCAATGAAAATGGTTCTGACGTAACTAATTTAAATTTTTACAGACATATAGACGTTTACACCTTAGAAGCAGCCAGAAAAAATCTTTATATCGTATCCCCGACGAGATTATGTAGTTGCATCAGTAGAAAACTGGATGAGAAATATTGACCGCCCAATGAAGCAGCAGAGTGTAGCAAGTTTCTGGTGTTGCAGAAACTATCATTGATAGATTTCATATTAATAGGAGAACGGGAAATACTATATAATTAGTAGCCTCGTAAAAGCGAAAATGTCTAATGTGGCACATGAATAATTCCGGTGTCCCTTTCTTATAAATTCCGTAGACGATATCACAAGTAATTTACAACGTGCCACGATCGGATGTTTTGTTGAAATTCGACTCCCCTCTTTTGCAGATGGGGAATAATAATTCTTGTAATAAGTAATTCAGATGAGAATAATTAACTTGTGGTAAAGCCAGCCAGTCTTGACTTACTCTAGTATGGCCTGACTTGAAAGGTGTAATAGTTTGAGTTTCTTGGACAATATCTTAAACATGAATTAAGTATGAATTGTGGGTGGGTTCCTAAATCAATATATCAGTGATTTTTTAAAGAATCTCGAGTAGAAATGCATCAAAAGGCGACATTTCCTAATACTTACTATTTCTGAATCATATGATAGGATATGATAGACTATAAACTACAAAACACGGCAATATTATAGGATTCAGTTCAAAGCGAGCCATCGTAAGCAGTCTTGGCCATCAATGAAGAAATCTCATCTTGGATGGTAATCCAATTGACTCTATCAAGATTCTCATTTTTCAAGATCAATTTTTATCAATCTTTATTCTAATATGCATTGCATTTAAAAAAACGTGTAAATGGAGTATAATGTTTCATTAGAAGCATCAATTTTTTTTCTATATGTATAAATTGATATATTCTGTTTGTATGAATGTCAATCTCAAGTATGTCCGAACATTACTGAATCATTAAAAAATACAAATATTGATCACAATATCAATAAATATTTTTAAATAATAAAGGGGGTCATGAGCTGCTCCGATAGTCTCGTGCTAAAAGTTAGAAAAAATCACGATGAGTCATTTCCTTAATAAAGAATTCTGCCATTCCAATTGTATTTAGAGCTACAATATATACTCCATATATTATAACTAACGAATCGAAATTAAGAACGGAAGCTCTCCGGCTCCTACTCACAGCCGGACTGCTAGCGATCGCTTCAAAGACACCGACGTGATCGATCAGAATTTTTTGTATTTTATATATATACTAAACTTTATGACGTCAAAAAAAAATGAAAATAACTCTATTGTGAGACCTTGGCAACTAATAGCGAGAGAAATAACCGGTGTGGTTTTTGAAAAGCTCCCTGTTACCGTCCGAGATCTCGTTTTAGATTTGGTGAATCCAAGCATCGAAGCCGACTTTCCTCAACTGCCTATAACAAGCAACTCTCATTTATAATCATCGCCGTCCAGCTTTAGCGCTTTTACGAATCTATAATTGTTGATGCCTATCGCTTCTCTTTATGGAACGATTTCTCCGAGCTTTTGGGCCTGGAAATTTTAACGACCTCTGCAGTGATGGAAATCCTTTTTTTTGATTTGTAACGGTAAAGTAAAATTCAAAAATAGTTACATTTATATTATTCAAGTTCAAGTATGCATTGAATTCTTCTGTCTATAATAATTCTTACATAAGAAACGCTTAGGTTCTGCTATATATCACGCATATAATTCATAAAATTCCACAGTAAATGGCTGCGAGAGCGGAGGATTATTCTGGCATACGTATCAATTCATTTATTAGCGTAAGATTATATATTATTTATATTAATTATATTTAATTTTATATTAAAATTAAAAGATGTACCTCTTATATTTGGAGACCATAGAAACTTAAATTTTCTTATCTTAATATCTTAAAGATAGGTAATTCTAAAATAGCAAATAGGTTTCATTTTACTATACGAAATTGTAAACATTGGACATAGGATAATATAATGACATAGGATAATATAAAGCAAATTTGATGATTACCAGCATTTTCCAACATTTATCTCAGTTTTCATGCTTTAAGCAAATTTTGATGCGCAATTCCTACCTGCAAATATATTGCTGTTGCTTAAAGTTTTGCTCGCGTGTGGCTTAAATAAAGGATGATTCATTTCTTAGCTAATGCCCAAGCTTTTGTTTCTATTTTCTTTAACAATCGTACTGTTTATACCGCCTTGCATTTATAGTTTTCGCCGTGCTTTCCTTTATAAGAGCAGCTTCGTTGAATAAAAAAGTACTTCATCGCAAAATGTATCGACAATGATCTCACAGTATAATTTAAATTAATTCGTTCGCGCAACTTTCGCGTACTCCAATTCAAAAACAAGCTCTTCGTAAACTTGAGGATGAATGATATTTTTTTATTATTTTATACATCAAAAACGTTCGGCACTTCTTGCCGCGTATAACTTTTACAGCGACGATAAAGCTCGAGAATTATTTTGGCGATGATAAGTTAACGGCGATAGAGAGGATTCTAACAATAGAGCGCAGAAAGGGCTTTTCCCTATTCCTGTTCCGTGGCTAAAAGGTCGAGAAAAACACGCAGACGTCGGCTTGAGGCTGTTATTTAGAGAATCGTCAAAATTTGGATAATCCCTTTGTCTCTTTGTAAGGGGGTTGCTATTTATATTTTCTGCCTTGGCAAACATGTATATCTGTGTATGTTTGAATATATATATATATATATATATATATATATATATATATATATTGATAGAAGCTATCATACGCTATATAGATTTAACATTTTCTCATTCGAGCAGAACCTGTACTGATTTACAGCGAATCGAAAATTTTGGTCACGGTGACAAAATAGCCATTAACTTAAAAGATGATTTTCTTTGCGAATTTCAAAATGTGCGACTTATTTACGTCTCTGGTAACGAAGCCGCATCTTTTATCACTGATGTGAAATGACAATTGCATTACGAATCCCTCCAGCTAGGCTTTGGTCTGTTCAGTGACGAAAGTTTAAATCATTCAAAATCCGTTGTTATGACGGAATAAACTATATAATAAATTATATAACTAAACGATAAATATTTATTTGCGTTACATACGGGAGAATTTGAAAAGATGCTCAAAGTTACGCTGGTCTCGATAGTCGATTCGTACATACATCAGTTCGAGAAATAGTCATGGTCCGTCAATAGTTCCGTATAAATATCTTCGTAGATGACGAATATTCGATCCAAAAAATACATTTGAATAAATCGTACTAGAGGAGATTTTCGGCGTCTGAAGAATCTACAGTGATACATTCGAATATTATTGTTTCGAGACTACGTGCATTAATCGAAATTAGAAAAAAATATTACGAAAACTGTTTCGTCGACAAATCAAAAACTCGTATCCATCGTCGCGAGGGATACTTTGAAAAGCTATATTTTTGATACTAAATTACTGTCTCTCTTTATTATATTGTATATGTATATCCTCGAAATATAAGGGCAGCAACAGTCGTATATCAATATGACAGATAGCGCCCGCACTCCTTCTTCCCTAGCCCTCACGTGATATAGTTCAATAAATTGTTTAATAATGCGCTGGCTTTATTGAATTTTTTCATTACAGCCTCCACTCCCTCCTCATTTTGGACCGCAGGAGGCCGGAGGGAGAAAGAGGAAGTCTGATTGAGTCGGCTCTTGTCTGTCTTCCCCTTCTTCCCTTTCGCGTTCGTTGGGGACAATATTTATGGGACGCTGAACGGACGATTATATACATATTACATATACAGGGTGTCTCAGATGTGATTGTTCGCACTAGCGGATCGGTAATAAGGAGGAGAACGGAAGTCCTATACGAAACTTGTATGGATTTTGGAAAGTTACAAATGGTATTTCTTCATCGGCCAATGAGCGAACGCTATTTTGTCTTTCGATCGAGTGGCACTCTTGAAATACGAGTCCGCTCGTTAGTGTGTAAAATTGACGCACGAACGACAGAATGGGTACGGTTTTTAATGTTTTAGAAATTTCGATCTGAGATAACGATATCTTGATTTAGGAACAATCGCTGCTGGCCTTCGCTGCGGTCTTCCGGCTCCACCCATTATTCTTCAGATTATACTCAAAATCTTTTCAATCTCAATTCCTCCTCGATCGAAAGCCGAATTGGAGTTTCCTCATTGACTGATGGATTATGGGACTCAGCACAATAACTATTTTTACTTTTTTCTGCTTATTAAGGATCTGATAGTGAGAACAATTATATTTGGGACACCCTATATATATATATATATATATATATATATATATATATATTGTATGTATGTATGTGAGGGATCGGGAGGAGGGCACCGTCGACATTGAGATCGAGCAGATGAAACAGTCGGCGTGCCTACCGCTGATGGCCGCGCAAGCTCGATTTTCAAAGTGTTCGCGCGATGCTTACGATGGAGTGAGGGGGAGAAAGAAACGCAGAGAGAGAGAGAGAGAGAGATGGAGAGAGAAAGGTTCTTTATATATATAAGTGGGAACACTTTCGCCTATATCTCAATGGGCGTCTGAGGAGAGAAAGTAAGATAGAAATAGAGGAGGTAGAGGGAAGAGCTCGGGCTGACTGTGATTTAAATGCGGATAGATTCCCGGTGGCTATGTGTTCTTGGAAGAAAAAAAATAACTTTTCGATCCGGCCAGTGTTAAATTCGACCGCCGATCCTCAAACTAGGCAAACACACAACGTGCGCCCGAACTGCCGGGGATTAATTTCGTTAATAATCCGAAGGTATAAGCGAATGCAGAATCAATCGGTCTGATAACTTGAAAATCTATAACTGAAAAATCCGAAAAACATATTTAAAAATAAACCTTGGCCCACAGTTCATTCGCGTCTCGGGAACGTCGAAACGAAGATCTGCTA
Organism: Sycobia sp. Sy_11; assembly: GCA_018907035.1. NCBI lineage: Eukaryota > Metazoa > Arthropoda > Insecta > Hymenoptera > Epichrysomallidae > Sycobia > Sycobia sp. Sy_11. The sequence continues at coordinate 1,423,746 of JACCIC010000094.1, forward strand.
GATCTTCTATTAACGACAACTATTTATTGAAATTTTTTGCCCTTTTCAAATTTCCATCTCGAAACTCATGGATCGCCTGGTCGGCGGAGATAGAGCAGAAGCAAAAAAGACAAACCAACAATAGCTTTCAAAGCTGACCGCGCGCGAAAGAACGCAAAAGTATCCGCGTTTGCCGCGCGGAGCGAGGAGGAGAATGCGGCGGAGGGGGGGAGGGGGGCAAAGGGCAGAAGCTCGCGCTGCGCCGAACTGTCTGGAAAGTTCTGGCGGGCCTCCAAAAACTGCAACGGCATCGCCGTCACGAGGGCCGGAGGTGTGCCCCAGCGGTCACTTAGCCGATTCGAGATGAGCATTAAAACGACTCTGTGCATACGTAAGCGAGACTGCGATGTATTATACGAGGAAGAGAGACGGGGGTCCCGGACTTCAGTCTCCACGTTTCTACGTAATGTTACATATTATGTGTATATGCACAGGGCGTATTGCTTCACGTATACATATATATATAAACGCGAACTTCCGGCTCTATGCGCGCCATCGCCATTTCCTCGCGCATTCGTCGCCGCTTTGAGTTTCGAACGCGTACGTGTATATAGCGCGTGCGGCGGTACATGGGCTGCTCTAGATCGGCCGGGCTTATGCGCGTACGAGCGCGTACGTGTGCGATCGACGCTGCGAATAGGTCTTCGGGAGGGTCTTACGGCTTTCGACCATGCGCCGGTGCGTGTACGCGCATGCGCGTATTCCTACGCGACTGCAAGATTTGGAATAATTCTATATGTATGTTTGAAATAAAAGGACTTGTCTGACGTACGGACGTGTCTTTAAGAGTAAAGGGAATAAAATGAACTGGATCGATCCGAGCCAAACACCAATGAATTTATTCGGCCGTGGAATCGGTTTAAATCTCGACGTCGCGGTCGCCACTAAGACTCTCCTTCTTATATCTCAATCTGGCAGAGTCGATTATCTCTCCCTCCTTTCTGTTGAAATTTGATAAAGCGATTAATAATTACAGTAAAATTGTAATGGATTGAAATCGAAAATTCAAGATTTGCGCAGAAGTTAAACGAATGCAGCGACAGCGTCGGAAGATGCGTAAAGTAATGGAGTTGCGTGTTCGAACATAGGGAATTGGGAATACCTGATTGCAGTCTATCGGTGACTAAACGGTCGTCCGACAAATGAAATGTTCAAAAGCATCCAATAAACTCCGAACACAATAACATAATAATAATAGCATCCTTCCGATCCGCGGGCGCTCGGCGAACTCGGCCGGTTTCGGAGATGCGACGTTGCCGGGCCTCTATGCCTACGATTTCTGCTCGAAGCTTCGCACTTGGGAGTTCGCATGGCGGTATACGCATACGCCAGGCGTACGTGGCAGCAGCTCGGACGGCTGATCGATCCGTTGTAACGATTAAATTGAGCCCGACTCGTTGTCACATACTACCGATAGACCTTCGTTATAGACGCCAAAGCGCGGACGATCTTGCTTCTTCTACAGAGCTATTTCAATTCCGGCTTACATTAAGATTTGATCATCTCTGTAGCCAACGTATAGTATGCAACGATTTTCTCCGGTCGAAAATCATTTAAGCCAAAAGGAAGAGTATCCGAACTCTGGATCGTGGATTTTATCGATGTTAATTAATCGTATTATAATTTTAATTTAACTTTTAATTTAATTTTTATTTTTAATTTTTATTTTATTTTTATTTTTATTTTTATTTTTAGATTGAACTGATTGGACTGTAAGACCGATAAAAAAATATTTAGTAATTTGTGTATGGGCAGTCGACATAAGTACAATTAAATTGTTTTAATTAATCGTCGTTTTTGACACTGTCAATATTTAGAATAATTATAATCCTAACGCAGTAAAATAATCCTTTCCTGTAAGACCTACGCAGTTCTTCAGCAGGAGAATATCTTTTTGTATAAATTTGCTCAATAGTATTGATCTATATTTACGACACCGCGGGAGTTCTACGTTCAGTAGGTCAATGCAGATATACATTCAATAAACTAAACAATCGGTTGATAACAAAAATGTTTGAATGGAAAATATGACGTTAACAGCGTAATGAACATTAAATTATATTGAATTACTACATATGCATAAGTATTCATAAGTATTATATGTACATATATATATATATATATAGTTTATATGCAAGTATATGTATATATGTCACATGTAGTATTCAATAATAATTGACGTCGACGGACTAGCATGATTTACAGAGTCAGTCTAAAAAATCTTTATCCCCAAGATTCTTATTATTTAGAGATTGTATCATTCGATGAATGTATCTGAAATTGTGTAATGCAGGCAAAAACCGCATTCAATGCTGTATAAAAATAGATAAATTCAGTTACACGCCATTGGCAAAGTATGCGGTCTCGGAAGAATGGCGTATCTTGGCATTACAAAGGAAATTTTGAGCGTTATATATATGTACACACACACACACACACACACACACACGCGCGCGCGCGCGCGCACGCACATATACATGTATATAGATATATATATATATATATATATATATCAATATAGGGACGTTGGTTGCATTATGAATCGAACTTTTTTAAGACAGCCAGAATCAAGGTGAATTAATTTCAATGAAATCGGCGACTTCGCAATTGTGAAAATCGGCGATTTGTGTGAATAAGAAAACAGTATATTAACGATTTGATTTTTTTCCTTCCTTATTTTAAGATTATTGCTCGAGATATACATTATATATATATGTGTGTGTCAATTTGAACGTGTCCGTACTAATTTCATTCGACAGATTTTTCTTTCGTTTTTTTGTTTTGTTCTTATTGTTTAACGCGAAACGGCAGCCAACGACTGAGAGTCCCCGTTCGCGAACGGGCAAAAGCGCCATATCACGAAAACGTTCCACGAACAGTTAATATAAATGGCATTTTGTCCATCGCCGTCGCGAGCGACCCAAGTTATAAACGCGATTGTAATTCCTTGTACGTTTGCCGCCGGGCGACCGTCGCACGACTGCTCTCCCTTGTTCCTGGCTTTCGTCGCGCGGCCGCCCCCGGCCATTCGCGCTAGAGCTTTCACGCTCCCGAGTTCTGGATTTTTAAACCGTCTTTTTCTCGATCCTTACACACACACACACACACACACACACACACACACACACACACATATATAATAACGCTTTCGTTTTCTTTTCTCCTTTAAAATACCTTCGCTATCGATTCCGATATGCCGGCTAGAAACTATATACATCCGGTTTATGCGAGTACTAATATAGCTTTATTGTGTTCGTGGGTTAACGATGTTGTTAGACGCGTTTTTTCTCTCTCTCTACCCCCCCCCCTCCTTTTTTAAACATAAGTACAATCACGATTTTTCACTTGCGCTACAGCTATTATACGCTTATAATACATTGTGAAATCTCAGTAAGCAATCGCTTAGATCGTTTATCGAAGAAATGCATTAGTTCTTCAATTGATCTCGAAGCAAAGATTTGTTTCTTTTTTTTTCGCGTAACCTACATAGATCGGTATTGATTTAAGCCTCGTTTTATTGGCATTTTCCGAGTTATTTTTAACGTACGAAAGATGTGTATATATTATTAATGTACTATATATGCATGTGTATTTCTTTGAGTTCGTTGAAAAGATTATTACGTTTTTCGCCAATGCTATTGCAAATTTTCATTTCAGTGACAATATTCGCCTATATTTTGTTCGACATTACTTTAATAGTAATTAAGATTTAAGATAAATAATACGCTAATTATTATAATTTACGCATTTCTTTCGCACTGAAACAATACATGCCCTTCGGATATAATAATCGCGCAATTAATCTAATTACTCAACTTAATTATGTATACATGTTAAATTGTATGTTTGATATAAATACATCAACAATGCAGCTATATATAGGTATAATCTATAAAATATTATAGTGCAATCGATAAAAAATCTGCTCACTGCTGTATATATACACACACACATAACAGCTTCAGATATGTAGAAAGATGCAAGGGAACGATCGAGTAATACACGTGTAAACGAGCACTCTACCGTAAAGGACACTTGCGTATGTGTTCGTTTATTTATACCGCGCCTGTCTATATATACATATATTACTCAAGGATATACAGAATGGTCGATTGATAAGCCGCGCGTTGGAAAGGTGTATAAGGCGAGGAGATTAACAGTTCTCGTTTGCGTATAGAAAAAGCCTCTCGCCTGAATGACTATATGTGTGTGTGTGTGTGTGTGTGTGTATGTATATAACAACGTTGGCGTGGAGCGTAACGTGGAGAGAGAAAAAAACCTGGACCTCCGTGTACGCGAGCGACCACCGCGCCCGGACGCCGCCGAGTCCGTTTTTTCCCCGATCTCCCTCGTATCTCCGCGGTGGATTCCCCCCCCCCCTCTTCCCGGGCGGCGCACGCGCGATATTTTTCAATCTGCCTCCCCGTCCATCCGCTCGGCCGTAATATCTCTTCCTCTCCCACGCGCCTCGGAATCGCGTACGAGCGACTGCTTGCCGCGAGGGAGGGAGAGGGAGAGAGCGAGAGAGAGATAGGAAGGAAGATCAGTCGCTGCGTGCTGCTCACCGTAGATCTTCGCCGATTTCTCGATCTCTGTTTCGCTCTCCGTTACCTCTATGTAATGATTATATTCGCTCGATATGGCCGTCTCATTCGGCCCTAAATACCAAAAATCGGTCTCTCACACATCCATCCGCATAATCATGCGTACAATGGACGAAGGGCTTAATTAACTCCATACCGCCGCTTCGACAACGGGGACCGACGCTCGTCTCCATAATTGTAAGTTAAGAAAAAGGGACATTCCATTCTTTAATCCTACTTTTATGGATTAAGAGATCCCGAGTCACGATAGCTATTATCGTAACGGCAGTGTGAATTCGACCGCCTTTAACGCCTTCAAAAGAAAAACAATTTTCCTCGACGCAGGACCGATTCGTTATAACGCGAGCGACTCGACTTTCTAGATGCATTTAAATAGCAGAACGGTAAACTATTTTTATCGTCAATTCTCTCTTATTCAACCTAATACAATATAACACGTTGGCCTCGCCTTTACTCGCAAAGTTCAATTTTACCATTGAGGCTACCCCATCGGGCATGCGACATATTAGCTTATATATATATACTGCCTAAGTGCATTCCCATGAGGCAATTCAAGCTGAAAAAATCATAAATTACAACGAATTCGTTCGACCACGGCCGAAGTTGCGAATCTTCGTCTCTCTCTCTCTCTCTCTCTCTCTTACTTTCTCACTCGCTTGCTCTCTATGTGCCCGTGTATATCTAAACCACAGACAAATATATATGCATATGTGTGTGTGTGTGTGTGTGTGTATGTGTGTGTGTGTGTTTCATAAATGTGTCATTTTCGCAGTCAAGCTCGGAGACACACGTGCGGCTTCCCCGAGCTCTGGACTTCCATTGCGTGACCGACATTTCCTCAATTCGAGGAATCATTCCATTGTCGCGTTAATACGTGTGCGCGTGCGCGCGATTTAAAGAAAATGATTAATAATAGAGGAAATTGTTTATGTGTCCGCTTTATTTTTAATATAAATGCGGATTTAACGTGGCACACCTAGACACACACACACATGCACGTTAAAAGTCGCGACGCAATTGGAAAAATAAAAAGTGAAAAAAACATTTTTAATAACGCGAAAAAGATTAATAATTCATTATATATTAAACGTCTCTGCTGTTCGCTTAAAGGATAAAGCAAAAGTTTTATTAAGTTCAGCGCCGATTTTGCGCGCAATTGTAAAACGTTAATTAATTAGATTATTATAAAGTGTATAAGGATAAGTACGGAGCTTATTGCGGTTCAACAATAAGTCTTATAATATGAAAAAATCTGAATTGCGTACGGAATACGATGAAAATGATCGTGCGTTTCTGAAAAGCTCCTATTTATCCTTATACACCTCTCGTTCCGTAAATTTCAGATACGATGATTGCGAACGAAACATACTACAAAGATGTAGCCAATATAGGCTACATATTGATACTTGTATGGCGTATCTGTGCATGGATAAAAAAAAAGATGTTTGAAAAATTGGATATTTTGAAAAATGCTCGAGGCAACGTTTTACACGTACATTTTCTGGAGTTGCTCTAGCGTTTACCGAGAAAAAGTATATAAATATATATATATGAAGATATGAGTGGCTGTGCGATCTTATAATTGGACCCATCAGTAAAGCAACTCGAACGATGGCGTAATCGCGTGTCTCTTTTGCGCCATTTCACTTCGAAATTACGAGTACACTGAAAATATAACGAGCGCATAATCTAGCAGAACACACTCACACACACACACACACACACACATACACGCGCGCGCGCGCGTACACATATGTTATTTTTCATTTCAAATACAATTTAGTTCACTGTTTTTTCTAACTATTTTTAGAAATTCTTATGCTCACACCTACTGACATAATACCTACAGATAATTTTTTATATACTCAAGAATTGCAATGTTCTCGACAAAGACTTGAACAATTATTAAAGACGTGAATAGAAATTCATAAAATCAACGTGAGTAAATCAATCTTTTCAATGTACGTAAAGTGTCTTAATTACGACACGAGTCATCTAGTGATCTTTGATTACAAACTATAATACTTATTTCATTATCATAGGACTGTAAGACCGACATCAAAGGAATTAATAATTAAAAAAAACAGTTGGCATAAGAATTTTTCATTTCCGATCTTCATTTATCTCTTAAGAATGAATTTCTAGAACATTTTATTGTCAAGAGTTTTTTTTTAGTAGAATCTCTATATTCGATAGTGGAAATTCAAAAAGGAAAAAATTGATATTTTTGTATAATTACCTGTGATATGGGTCAAAATCGTATGGATCGAATAAAATAATTGCTTATAATATCCAAATTAATACAGATGACTCAAGAGTGTTTTTAGTGTTGGGATTAAAAGCATCCCTTATCTCTCATGTTCATACTTTGACTATTTGATGTTTATATTTATATTTTTACTGGAAATACAACGTGATTCAGTTTTTCATTTCCGAGATCGGAACTGGAGATTGACGTTTTAAAAAAAGGAACCTGATCCTGAAATGATTTGGAAATTCATACCCAAGATCAAATCCAAGACTACCAGTTGATAGTTGGAGAAAAAAATAGATAACTCATCTTTTACTGGAGATTTGACTCTTATTTTTCGAATCGCTGAATTCTTTCAAAATTTTTCCGACCACATATTTATATCCAATGTGTTGAAGATGATTTCAGGATGTTTTTAGTTAATTTGCCTATAGTTGTATGTGATAATGACCTAGATAATGACCCCGATTTTTAAGGCTATTTAAGGTCAACTTCGTTTTTCAAAACGGAAACCCCTTTGACCATTGTTAGTTTATATCTTCGCCTCTCTTGCAATGATGGATACAACATAGGATTACCAATTGAAAAAGAAAACAAAGTTCACCTTCAAGTGAACTTGAAGATCACCATCGGATAAGCAGGAATATTTTTTACAATTTTCGTGCCTTATTTATTTTTAATAAGAGATATTTATATGATTCAGTGAATTCAGAACTTTTTGAACATGTATTAATTTATTGATATTTTGCATTAAATGTTATAATTGTTCTTTATATCTACTCGAGTTTATGAGATACCTTCCCACATTAGTAGTTGTATGGATAAAAATGCACTATATCTGATAAACGTAAACTAATTATAGATCTATATTGAAATTGAATATTGTATATATATAAAATTATTTTTATATATTATTTTTATTAAATAATATTTATTCCACACAGTGGAATAAGTATTATTTAACAATTCTTGAATAAATCACCCAAATGGTGGGATATTTTATATGGCATGATAATAACCACAGTTGAGATTATTAAAATGGTACATACTGCATTAATTATTCTTAATTTTTTAATTATGTCTTTTCATCACCTTTCAAAGTTTTCGATTAATCTACAGAGGAATTCTAAAAAATAAATTATTTGATAATCGTGAAGCACTAGCAACGACTATAACGCTGTGCTTTACAGTTCAATAATAAGACTTGGCGCATAATAGATAACTGAACTTGCTGAAGTGAAAATTATTTAACATTATTCATCAATAGTTTAAATCCAAAAGTTATCAAATAAGACGAAAATGACCATTTTAATTAGTTCATGAAGTAAAATCTAAAGTTCACGGGCGCACAGGAACGAGATTCAGTAGCAAATTCAAAGTTTCCTCGATGAATCGGTGTTGCTTTATATTGTTCGGTGCGCTTAATCGATTTTTCCAGGTTATCAGACCCAAAAATCGATCGTTCTCCAGACAAGGCCTATTATTTGCTTAACATGGTTATTTTTCGAGAAAATTAAATAAATTTTATTATATAAGCCAGTCATTTCAACAAATAATTACGTTTTACAGATTTTCAGCTTCTTGCATATTTATCGCAGAATCCATAATTCAAGCTGAAATACCAGCGGGTCCTCGTGCGAGCCACCGGTCGCGCGATCGTGTATTTTAAAGCTTATTTCTCCTAAAGCAATGAATGTAATAGAATTTTACCGTGTGCAAACTGTTCGTTACGAAACGAGTAATAATTCTATGTACTGCTTTTCTTTTATTTTCAAAGGAAAAGCGTCAAACTAATAAAAATTGAACTTTTGGAGGATGAGTATATTATCTAAGAAACGTTCGACTTTTTTTACCTTTTAACCGGGAAAAACGATTCACTGTATTGAACAAAACAGAAAACCCCACCGAGTTTGTCGAAACAATATGGAATTTTTTACGGGACCTTTGTCGTGCGCCCGGACTACTAGCCCTAAATTAAAATCTTTATTTCACACCACGATCATCTCAGTGTACCTCTGAGAAGTTGAATTACATTAAATACGCCTCGATTTCTAGTATAGACATTACGATCGTAGACATACCCAGATCATAGGGAAATCAACCGAAGCTTCTATTGTTATTTGTATTATTAATAGCACCTTTCTCAATTATTAGGTTTAGTGCTCGACATGTTATCGAGGTGTATTGATTTGTAGAGCGCGTTTTGCAGCGCAATGGTATTTCATTGTCAGAATGGTCATAATACGTCCAATGAAATAGTTCCATTTATCTCTTTGGTGCAAACAGGGATTCAAATTTAGGGTCACATCGGATTACGTTCTACGCTTCAAAAAAGAAATTCTTATAAAATCAATACAAGTAATAAAAACACTTGTAATTTTTCTTTTTTCACCATAAATTGCCATTTAAGATAAAATTAAATAGTAGTTCATTCTGTCCTGATTCTCACATATATAGAGCGTACGTTATTGAATTGAGATATCCGTTTGTTACATATTTAATGTTGATGCTACGCACGTGTCTACTACTATATTACATATATTTATATATACACCAGACCGAGAATAATAATGAAATTGCTAGAATACCAGCGATTATAAAAGCGCGCTCTATCGCCGCCGTACTTGCGGACACGGCGGATGTACGCACGTCCGATAAGAACCAAAGGATTCTGAAGTGCGGACTGGCGCCTTGATCACGGGCTCCGAAATGCCGTCTCGACTCCGTTCGCCCCACCACCTCCCCCTTTTCTATACATTACAGGCAAAGTCCCGGCGCCTATACTAATCGCGCGTGCGCGCACGTACGCACGCCATCGCGATCCTGCTCGAGTGCCACCGCGCTACGCGTTCTCGTAAGGGATACGTAGAAAAGGAGAGGACGTTGTAGGAGATAGTGGGGGGGGGGGCGGCGGCGAGAAGCGCTTCGGGAGTCGGGCGCGAGCGTGCACGGCTACGTGTAAGCCGGCCAGCGCTCAATCTCAAACGTATATACATAGAAAACTGCTCGCCGGCTCGTTCGCGCCGCGATTAAACGCCAACTGTGCATTCCACGCGAGCGCGCCGCGTCCGCGAAGATCAGTGGCGCCCGGCGGTGGCGGCGGCCCAACGACCAGGGGGTATAAATTTAGTTTTCTCGACGACGACGCCACCGCGACGCGGACGCATCGGCGGAGGGAACGGGGCGGAGGATAAGAATTGGAGCTTATTATTGCCGAGCCCTCCTCGTCTTCTTCTATCTCCTCCTCCTCCTCCTCGTCTCGCCCCGAACTTCTTCCCCCGGCCATCGGGACGCTACGAAGCCCGGCACGAGGCTCCTTTACGCGGTAGTACGCTACCCCCCCCGCAACTCCCACCCCCCTCGCACTGGCCTCGCCAGCTTTTAATAGACTTGGGACAGATTTTTCTTAAGAGACGATCGTGTTTTACGCCGATGCAAATGTCCGGACTGCTTACGCTGCATCACGGTGTAAGTGAGTTAGAGTGTGTGTGTGTGTGTGTGTGTGTGTGTGTCTAAAAGAGCGGAAAATTCGAACGGATCTGATCGCGCGGGACTAAAAATAAGTATATACAAGCAAGGGGGCGCGCGAGAGTTTTGCAAAAAAAACGTTTCGGCTGCTCCAGTGCCAAAGTTCGCGCGCGAAAAATATGCGGGAAACCGATGCATACTTTCCAGACCTAAATTCCGCGGGTTACGCGTGTAGCTGGTGAGATGTGGCGAAATTGGGAAATGTATATAGAGGCGATACGATAAGTGTACAGGGCGCGTATATTATAGCTCGTAAAAATACAGAAGGGCCTGGATGCAGAATACTGCAAAAACGAACTTTATTATCGTAACCGGAGCAAATGCATTTTTGTCGTAAAGGACGTTTTCGGCCGAATTCCTGAAAGAAAGTTCATGAAATAAGGGTGAAAAAAATTTATACGAAAACTCCACAAGTAAAGAAAATCGACCTGAAAATGAAATCCGGAGCCTAAACACGGCTCCTCGGTAAGATGGCGAGGGGGGACAAAAAATGTACGCTTTATTTTCTGCTATATGTTCCATGTTCATACGTAGATCGTCATTTACTAAATCCCGAATTTCGAATTCAATCTTCGTTTCGAAATAAATAACGTTCAATTATAATTAAAATTGTCGTTGTAGATACAAAAAAAATTTAGAATAGTACCAGATTCCAAGAATATATATCAATAAGTATTAGGCATAGTTCGCATATATCATAGACATGTACTTCATACACACATCATCATATCACATATATAATGATTTTTATTACGAATTCTACATTACACTACTACAAGAGGTACTTGGGATTTTAAGCCGAAAAATAATGAATAAATAAAAGAAATAAATTAAAAACTTTCTTTTTTGTAAGTTTTTTTTCGGTAACATTTATTACGCCATCTACATAATATATATATTTCTATATTAAACGTGCAATAATCAAATTTTTCCGCAAAACAGCGGCAAAAGCGAAGGAGAGGGCGTCTTTTATATACATACAAGCATCGGTCTAAATACACGGTAGTATCTAGAACGCACAAATTATAAGTGGCATTTATTGTAATACACTCGCATTTCTTCCGGCTTGCTTATTCCCACGTCATCATACACGAAACAAGGTCGCGCTAAGTCGCCCCGCGCCACTGTTCCGCGGGGAAAATGTTGCGCAACGCGGGCGGAGTACCATCAAAGAGTTAAGTACATGCGCGGTAGATATATATATACAGACGGTGAGAAAGCACAAAGGCCTGATTGTGATTCAAGCTGCGCCTTTTTTTATTCTTCGTCGTATCTTGTATATATATATATGTATATATATATATATATATATATATATATATATATATATATATATATGCTAAAAAATCTGGAGAGGATGCCAGCTCGAAGACCTTTTTTTCTTAATGATATATGTACATCTATCGATCCGATGTAGTCCACTCTCGAGTGAAGATCGTTTCGGGTTGCTCTTCTTCTGGTCGCTCCGCCGATGCTCGTGGATGTAAGAGCGAGGATTACAAAGCCGAAGGGATGTTTGTCATATGTAATGCATAGCTTTATTAAGTGGCATTTACACTGCCAGACTCTCCGGATAATATATTGAACTTTATTAACATTCAAACGGATCATCTCGGTCTTCTGCCTCATTGATAAACCGAATTTTTGTACTTTGGATCGATCATGCAAGTCGGAAAACCATGAAAGGCCGATGAAAAAGAGAATCGCGGGATCGCGTTATCTATACAGTGAATTCGGAGAAACCGGGTAATTTTCTTTTAATCCAGTTACTCGAGCTGATAATGGAACTGGCGAAAAGGCAAGAAACAGCAAATGTTCGAACGGTTCGAGAAGCTCGGGCTTTTCGCTTTTAGTCCTCAGCTCTCTATGAGTTTAAGCGCGGGGTACAGGGATCTGCATACGAGTAAATGTGCTATATAAATCCGATTGTTCCAAATACATCCTCATTCCATCGTTGGCTTTTTCGTGGTAGGACAATTCTGTAAATCCTGGAGAAATTTTTAATATTTAAGCTACGTCTTCGTACTTTAACTTTGTAATTGTAGCTTCAACTGGTTTTCGTGATGCGAGAATGTTTGAGATATCGATAGAAGGATCACACTCCATCTGCTACGTGATTATCTTAAAAAAATGCCATACGAGAAGACAGAGGCTAAGCCCTCGATCAATTTTGCAAGACATCTATAGGAATGTTAGAAAATTTGATTCATAGATTTGTATTACAAGATTTACACATAGGAAACATAGTCGCCAAACTTGTCCCTGATCTTCTTGACAACGCTTAACGAAATTAAACAAAATTGGTTTAAAGTTGGCCCAGGTGTTCTTTTCTTTACTATGTATATATATGTATACAATCTCCAATAAAATCCTCCTCCAACAATGATAAAGCCCGCCAAATGAAGTCAAACATCAGAACAATACTTGTATTGTACTTCTTCTATTGTAGAGGTGTCCTAAACCCGATATTTGTTCCACTCGACTAAATAGTCAAACGATTATTCTACTTGAAGGTGATAAGGTCGATCGAGCGGGGGCTTTTGAAAGAAAACACGTGATCTTTAGTGTATAGGAGATTGGAGTTCCTCCACAGCGACGAGCCTGCATCTGTCCACACACGATATGCTATATCTAAAAAATGGTACACTACCAATTGTTCATTCTTTCCTACATTCCCCTAATCTAATCGCAGTGTTTTTTTTGCTTTTTATCCCTAACCTTAAAAGATTGGAAGAAAAAGGGGAAAATCGTTTTTAAATTGTTTAAAGGCGAGAGGGATGCGGAAATCGCTTGAAGCAACGATGAAGAACATAGCAGAGCTAGTTAACGTAGAAATTATTTTCGAGTTTCTACGAAGCTATATTGAACTGTATTATGGTCAATGCGTAAATTACTTTAAAAGTATACGATCAAAATCTTATCTAGAAATGGTGATTAATAAAAAAAGTGGTAAAAAATTATTTCCAGTTACTTTTGCCTTCTCCCCCCCTCTCTCTCTCTCTCTCTCTCTCTCTCTCTCGTCATGTACAAAATATAGCTTTTCACGACATGCAAATTGCGTTGCAAAAGACATGGCTGCGCAAGAGAGGCGCGAAAATAAATATTATATATATATATATATATATATATATATATATATATATATATATATATACTTTCTAAGAGCGAAGATAAAGACTTCGAACGCAACCGAAATTACCATATACTGCTTTCGCAAATTCGAATGAATTGCAATTTTATTACGTGTATAGTAAGGAGCCGCGATTTTTTTGAAATAATTTTACGCCTATCTAAAATGTATCTTTTTTCTTCTTTTAATCCGCCAATTGTTAATAACTTATCCACTTATAGATTTAAATAATATAGGATATTTTTTTTCTTAAGCTTATTATTTGAAAGATATCGAGTAAATTCGCTAAAATGATAGAAAGGGTCAAAATGATTTCAGGACTCTACCTGATTTTAGAGATGACTTCAATCTGAGTTTCATTGCTACAAAGAATTTCTAATGTATACGTATAATTGCGTAGAAATTCAAATTATTTTAAAATAATTCGTTAACATAAAGATCAAACAAAGTTATACATTGATATTCTACTCCAATATTGCACATCTACGATTAATATACGCCATATTTAGAAAAAACCCTTATTATCAGGCAATACAGAATTTAGTTCCTATTCTTTATTTTTTCGTTCTATAACCTATAGCAATTGAGAAACGATGCATTTTCTTTATTGATTCGGATGTCGGACAGTGAAGAAACGAGTATACACACACACACACACACACACACGCGCGCGCGCGCGCGCGCACACACAAAGCATATGTATAATACCTAGATTTTAATATATAAATAACATGTTTAACGGATAAATTGAAAAGCTGAACGAAACGATCACAACCCAGTCTATTATATATTATCAATAATAATCTCCTAGTTATTAATCGAACAATATAATTCCTCGGCGTTTGGCAATATATATTTACCAGAATTATATATATCGTTATATTGACGTTACGATGACAAGTCTGATCCATGCGCATATATATATATATATATATATATATATATATATATATACACCTATGTACAAATGGCCAATGTGCATTTCGCGCATTGCGAAATTCGAGGCGAAGGCAACGCGACGATGATATGGCTTATACAGATATATATTTATCTGTGAGTGTGTGTATATATATATATATATATATATATATATATATATATATATATGCATCGTAGCGGGTAAAATCCCCGCGGAGCAAGCCGCCCGCCACCGTATTATTACCTGCCCAGGTATAAATGCAACACAGCGCGGTTAAATGCGCTGCTGCCTGCATAGATTATATTGCGTAATTAATCTCGGGCGCGTTTCAATTCGCCTAGACGCGTTTATAGACTGTCACCCCCCCGCTCCACCCCGCCCCCTCCACGCCATCCATCGCTCTTGATGGAATATGGCTAATATTAGAAATTACATACGATAAAGTCCAATAAATTCCCGAACGAAATGGCATCCCGCTTATATATATGCATACAGAGGCTGAATTGAAAGAATGGGAAAAGAAGGATGGGTTTTACGCGGGTCTGTAAATTATTTTGCTGCGCTAACACTAATAAAACCAGTGAGTTATAGGGAATTAGCATTATTAAATTAGTATATAAACTTTATCAACTTTAAGGCGGTTATAGACAATGGCTTTGTTCATACCGTCTAGTCCATAATACTTTACATGTATATGGGATTATAGATTCATCCCTATAAAAAGTTTCGATGAAACTGGCAACAATAATCGTTAAAAATCATTAAATCCATAAATTTGTTAATAGTTACTACATATGTCAATAAAAATATCTTTTTATTATCATGGGCATTGAATATGGCTTTACCAAAGTAATTGGTAAATAATGCGATAAGAAATGATTAAAGAGTACCGAGAAACAGAATATACCGTTGTTTTTTGTGAATACAAATAAAATATAACTTAGACTTATGCTCGTATGCGTATGTTGTCGAGACTGCTGGATTACTAACGAATTGCAGCACGAGAACCTGAACGCCATCCACTAACATTGATTATATACCGATATAATTCACCGAAAGATGATCAATATTACACTGGAGTTTCGTCAATTAATTGAGGTTATTATATCACTATTGACCAAAATTGAATGCGGTAGCAAATTTTTAATTTTTATTGACATTTCTAAATTCAAAATCGATACAAATCAGTACGGTTGCGCAATTTTACTATTCTATCGATTTTTTACGAACTTTTGATACAGTTAGATTTATAAAGTTTCTTTTTAATAATGATCAAATACGTCAGGTTTCCTTGTTTACTGCTGATCATTTTCTTCCACTCAATCGACACGATAAATTGGTAAAAATTACCAATTCCTCGCCCCCCCCCGTTTTGTGCAATGCATAATATGCCGTAATATGCCCTCATCGAGCCCTATATATATATTCTGTCGACGCGAAAGCATCGGCTCTCGATTCTCGACTGTGTTTATCACGCACGAGACAAAAAAAAAAAAACACGTTCCAAAAACGCTCTTCCCATTTTCAGGCGAGAGGTCTCGCGATGCTGGATGAATCGGTCTAAAATTACGAACGTGCGCTTCGGCTCTGTTTTACGTATACTCGTATGTTGCGTACGTGTGTATAATCGGGGCACGTGTTCCGAAACTTATGGAAGCTTTATGCATCGGCTCGGAAAGGGTGAGGACGGGGTATCGCTTATTATCTTAAAGTTTCCCCATATATATATATATATATATATATATATATATATATATATATATAACCACCACCGATATAATCAAATTAAGCGGATGAACTTTGACCCCGGATCGAAGCTCTCGTGGCTCTATTGTCCCCCTCTCCCCCCCCTCCCACACACTCTCATCTCTAGCTCTCCCTCGGTCTCTCGAAATGCTTATGTATTCGACTCGACATAGACCGGCGTCGTTGGCTATATATACGACGTAGACCACTACATTATATATATATATATATATATATATATATATATATATATATATATATATATACATACAGCGTATATATACCGCTGTCGATTTTAATGCTCTTGTTTTTCTCAGAGGGAGATGGCGCTTTCGTAATATAGCTCATAGTATAGCTCATGGTATATATATATATATATATATATATATATATATATATATATCCAATAGTTTCCCTATAGGAATCCAATCTACTTTCAAAGGGATCTGCGAATCGTGGCTGCGGATCGTGGATTGGTCAGTCGTAGTTCCCGATACGATTGCGTCTAGGCTAAGTCTAGCCTTACGCAGATCGTTGAACAAAACGTAGCGGGCACTACTGAAATCAAAACAACATTCAATATATTTATGAAGGAAATTTAATAAGCCAATTGTATTATTACACTTTTAATTCAATTTTGTTTTCTATCTTTAAGTATTCAACATACGGAATTGGTTTGTGCACAATCTTCAAAATGTATGTTCCATCAAATAATCCATATTCATTAAATGTAATCCACTGAAAAAAAAATGACCGTTCTCAAGTAAATATTTTCTTGCTCCTGTACCGAGTAAATTATTTTCTGAAATCGAAAAAGTATCCTTTTAAATGAGGGAATTATTTACTTGCTGGAAGAAGCCTCTACTCAAATCAAACCACGTCGCGAAGAACGTCGTTTGAAATCTAATGAATATTTTCTCTAGTCAGACAAAAGATTTACTCGATGCAAAACAAAAATGTTCACTCGATATCAGAAAATTCTTTTTCGCCGTATTATTATATCAGTGAATATTGATTCATTGATGTAACATACGTTTTAAAGATTATGCACAAACCAATTCCGTATGTTCAATACTTAAAGATAGAAAACAAAATTGAATTAAAAGTGTAATAATCCAACTGGCTTATTCAATTTCCTTCATAAATATATTGAATATTGTTTTGATTTAAATAGTGCCCGCTACGTTTTGTTCAACGACTTATACGGTCCGATATCTCTCGTCCACTCTGCCCATCGCACGCCCCGCTTAAAAGCACACGGGATCCCCAAGTTTTCCAACGAGCCGCGCGTATGCGCTTATTACCTTCGCGCAGGAAGTCGGCGTTTCGCGACGTCTACGTTCACAGTGAGCAATCTGGAGTTTTGTATTATACAATAACGATGAAATACGCCATTGGCATTAAAAAATCAACGCGAGCACGATTAATTTCGACGAATGGCATGTTTGTGCATAATACGCGTCGCTTTGCAGAGGAAATAGCGACTTCGATGCCTTGAGATTGAATTATTAACAATTCAGGATTTATCCCCCGTCGCTGTGAGTCCGTGCAAGTATAACCGCGGAAGACGAGGATTCGAAGATTTATCGAGCCATTCGACGATTTATCGGCTTCTCTTCCCTCTGCCCCCCCCCTATCTTCTCTACCCTCTCTCTAATCATGGAAAAATCCGTAAATTTCTGATTTATACACGAATATTAACTGTAAATTTATTGTAAACAATTAATACATTATATGTGCGCGTGCGGATGATGAACGATCCGCGATTATTATAATTATTATATATGTCCGCGTACGCGACGCGTGCATTAAGCAGGCATCGTCGGGCACGAGAGCTTTACGCGTATGTGTATATACATAGATATAAATATATATATATATATATATATATATATATATATATATATATATACTTGCGAGAATTTTTCAAAATAACGGGTATATAATATAAAAATATTCCGAGGAGGGAATTATAATTCCAGAAGTATATTCACGGCGGCTGTACCCGGCGATCGTTATGGCGCGACGTCGGCCGACGACGAACGGGATTAGAAAAAGTAATTAAGCGATCTGCGCGCGTGTCCCACGCGGAGCGGGGACTTTTATAAATGGAAAGTTTGCGCGCGTGAAATGTTCTGGTTCTCGGGCATTTCATAGATAAAATGGCATTAAGTAATCGTCCTGGATATTTTCAGCAGGTTCTCGAGAAACGAGTAATATGCCACCTGTCTCTACTTATTCACGTTTATATACATCTGTGTGTGTGTGTGTGTGTGTGTGTGTGTATAACGTATAATGTTAATATCTATATAGTGTATGAATTAAGTATCTGACAAAGGAAATGTAAGAGTAATATAACTTGATTTAGCATCGTATAATGTACAATATGAACTTTTACTTTTCATCAAAACCATTATACAGAATTCGAACGCGTATGTATAACGTAGAACGTTTTTTCTCGTTACGTTGTTTTAACTGTGTGCAAAGCTGCGAGATATATACATATTTAAATATATTTCTTTAACATATTTAAACATATTTAGATATATTTTAAATTATTGGTATTTCGAACCTATATATATATATATATATATATATATATATATATATATATATATGTATGTATCAGTGTAATATATATTGAAATATTTAAATACAGCAAATTTACATTTTTCGCCCGAGCTGCAATTGAAAACTGTAATTATAACTGTGCCTTTAATACGTTAATTCGAGTATACCGATAAATTTCAAACCAAATTCAGAGTCAGGTAAAATTTACTCTCGTATACACGTATAATACGTATATATGTTAATGATTACTGTAGTTTATTTTTGCCGCCAGTGTAAGAAAATCTAATTGATTATTCTGAATTCGATAATTACGAGTTTAGTATATATATATATATATATATATATATATATATATATATATATATATATATATATATAAAGAGCTCTCGAGTTCTTCCTTATGCTTTCGCACAGTCGGGATTCGCTCCTTCACGGATCGAGCCGGGTCGGAAATAACGATAGATATCGACTTGGCATAAACGTATCTATAAGAAGCATCGCTCGATGAAGATGAAATATAGATAGTTTCTCTGTTTTTCATCGGGCTATATTTATTCGAGTAACAGAGGAAATTCCTCGGTATCGAACGCAGTAATGCCCACGAAATTATCTCGCGACCCGTGTATTCACTATCCATCCAGATGAATTTTCCAAAAATTATTCAAAGGACCAAATTCGTGCGATTGACGCGCGCACGTGCGCGCAGGCGATTGAGCTTCGGGCGGAAGCCTCCCTGCGTATATATATATATATATATATATATATATATATATATATATATATAAATTTATTCCAGTCTCGTCCAATAAAACAGCTGGTCAACAAGCGAGATGCACGCGCGCACAATGCGTGCGCGCGCGTGCGCGTGTATGTGTGTGTGTATAGTACCGCACAACACGCGGACTTCGTATTATAGGCGCACACGTATTTACCCAGCTCTCCCAGCGCCTAATATCCCCGTCACGGAACTAATTTCCCTTATCGATGCCCCCCCCCCCTTTATACGGGACGCGCACGCGCGCGCCCCCTTGCCCGCCAGCGCACGTAACGTCTCACCCATAAACCCCCCATTGTCCTTGTAAATATACGCTCGGACGCGCGTGCTTGTCTTTCATCTCTCTCCCTCCCTCTCACTCTCTCGCCTACTCGCTATATTCGACCACTAATCGTCTCGTATAGAAGAAAAAGAAGGAGGGAAAAATCAAAGATAGATGGAGGTGATAGCGGCGAGCACACGGGACTGATGGAGGGGATACATAGATATAGAATGCATGCAGCCGAGCCCTTGGCTTTCCTCCATCTCTCTCTCTCTCTCTCTCTCTCTCTCTCCCTCACTCTTCTATTATATTGGGCGGTGCGGATGTGCGCGCTATATAGCAACGACATGGCAGCGGCCGAAGCCGCAAGCTCGCGTGCGAAAATCGCGCGCGGCCGCTGCTCACATATATATATATATATATATATATATGTATATATGTGTGGGAATCCACTCAGCGATCCGCCGCGATGCTGCGCTGGCCTCGCTCTCTCGCTCCCGCTCCCTTTCTCGCGAAGTCGCGATACTCTTCCTTCCACCATCCCCCTCCCCGCGTCAGCCTCTTTCCGACTTTTTCTCCTTTCAAAGCGCTCGGGCGACTCCGGTAGCTCGTGTGCTTTACTACGACGCTCGTGCGCTCGCGCATACATGATAGCGTGACTGTTTACGCTTCTCTCCATCTCTCTCTCTCTCTCGCTCTCGTTCTCTCGCTCTCTCGATACACGCACACGCGACACGCGGCTGATACTCTCTAGAAGAAGCTCTCGATCCCGACGGTGAAGAGAACTCGCGCGGCGAAGGAAAAGGGTCGATCTTTCTTTCTTTTATAAAGCCGTCCTCTGGCTTTATCTGCACATATTTCACCGCGTGTATATATATACGTATGTATATGAATATAACTATACATACAGCATCTTATATGCGGTGCTTTTTTGCCCGATTCCCCTTCTCCCTCTTTTTCTGTCTCAACGAGTGCCGAGCGCACGTCGATCCGAGCCTGGCGCTCCAGACCAATATCCGTATCCGTAGTGGAAAAAGATGTACTACTTAACCTTCTGCGTATATATATACGTGTACATAATGAAAGTGCCGAGGGTGATACGTTTGTTTTTGTACGTGGAAGCGTGCAGAAAGAAGGCAATGTTTCTCGCGCGACACTTGGATAGATCGAGTCAGCCGGGGTGGGTTTTTTTGTTAGAATTCAAATGGACGATAAGGGTTGAAGTGGCCTGTACAAGTGGACATTCGGTGTGGCTTGAAATTCATATTCAAAAATTCAAAAAAACCGCTCGTTGTCGCATATGGCTGACAGTACGGAATTATACAAACCCGTCATCTCTGACAGTATACAATTATATTGCCACGAAGCCTCGATGCGGGAAATATACATATCACATATCCTCGAAGATTATGTCTTATATCTGTCGAATATAGTGTAAATTTATATTGTAAGCAGGTAAGAAGAGGGCGTTTGTTCAAACTGTATATTAGCGGGGGAGAAATGGAAAAACCCATCGTTGTCTGTACTGAGAGATGCTAGGATCACCTGCACATTATTGTGAAAGTGCAGTTAAGAGAGAGCCATCAGCCAAGGAAGAGCCGCACGAACATTGTACAGTATAGACCTTGAATGAGTCGTGTATTTGTTAAATACATCATTGTAATAATTAGTAATTATTCTAGTTTATATACATTAGAAAAATAAAGTATTCTTCATTAAATCCTTCACTCTATACATATTTTACAATATCAAATCAGAAAATATAAGAAAATTGCACAAAACACCCCACGAATTATACATAGTTCTTGGTTCCATATTTGGTTAACGAGGCAAGTCTATATATACGCGCGCGCACGTACTATTCGGATGGGCAAACTTTTGCGTCTTCCTACGCCGCTAAGATTATTTAAGGACTGGAATTCGCAAAGTTTACGCGGTCATAAGCGCGCCCATATATACAGAACGTTCAGTTATGCGCAAAAGTACGTAAGGAGGGATGAAACTTGATAATAATTTAGCGACTGCTCCACGAGCGGGAGGAGAGCACGAGCGGTACCCGACGAAGTTTAACATTTATTCCCCGGGGTCATTTGTGGCGGTAAACTGTCTATATTCAAATTCAAGGATTTGGTATGCAGTATTATATATCGGTATATTTGCTTGTTGTTCTTTTTCTGTTAATCAGCGCATGTAAAATTCTGATGTTTTTACGACTGAAAAAGAAAAATGTTTGAACAACCGTATAAGTCTATGCTCTATACGAGTACAGTTGTTGCGTCTCTTAAACGATGCATTGCGAGACCATTGCAGTTTCGATCTAATACGTGAGTAAATTTTTACTTTCGATATATCCGTAACTGGCCGAATAACATTCGATTCGATTTGTCAAACTTGTTTCTGAGAACGGAGGAGCGGAAAAAAATGTCAACTAAAACAACGAATCAGCGTTCGTCAACGTTCGAGCTGGGCTCACATAGACGTATTATATATGTGAAAACAGAGCGCGATTCAATTCGTTCGCTGTACGGTTTCGTTTAGGCGCGCAGCGCGCGACCGCGACGCCGGCGTTAAATCGCGCGACAGCCGAGAACCGCAAGCAATTGGATCTCGCGCCGAGTCCGCGAAAATCCCCGGCTTCCTCGGTTCCGTCGCCACGCGCACGCGAATTCCTAGCTTCTACCCTCCGTCTCGCCCTGGCCCTCTTCCGCCTATGCATAAAGAAGGATACCCAACAGCTCGCGCACTCGAAAGCCGAGCGCGTTTAGAATGGGAGGCAGAGGGAGAATTCCGAGAGGTGCGCGGGATGTGATCACCCCTTCTCCCCTCCCCGCCCTCCCCACGGCACAGCCAACCTCTTCCCGGTGCGGAGCGCCGCGGGCAAATTGCAAAACGCGCTATGTGCGCATTCGCCGATATCGTACAGGTGTAATGTGGCAAAAAAGCTCGGCGTGTAACCGAGCAGCGGGAGGCGGTGGCGATGCTCGTGTCTACGCGTGTACGCGAGCATTTAGATGGGAGAATCGTTCAAATTCTTCGGCAAGGGAGGATCGCCCTGGACGGAGCTGCGGCCGAGGCGCAAAGGCGAGATATCTTCAAGAGTTGCTGAACTAGACGCCGCGTGCTCGTTACGGCGAAGTACAGGGCATTTTGGCAATAGACTTAGATTTTTGGAAATTTCATTTGGAACTTTTGTTTATCTCGAAGCATCGCAATATTACTGTACGAAATCTCTTGCTTAACAATGGAACGTTCGTTAAAAATTGCTATTTCTAGTTTATAAATATTGTATTCTTGTATGATAAAAAATTTCCCCGTTCCCTTAAAGCGATCGTTCAAAATTAAGCCATTGATTCGCTGGTGATTCGAACATTAATTTGAAACATCGTTTCGTCAGTTTGTAAAAGTTTAAATTTCGAGATAATACGCTGCTAATAAAATAGTATACACATATTATAAATATCAAGTCGTATGGACGTATATATATATATATATATATATATATATATATTATTGTCACTTATTTTATTGTCACTCTATTATTGTCACTTATTTTATTGAGATAATAGGTAAGATAATTAGTTTAGACGAGGTTCAGATACTGTGTAAAAGGGATCAGCGCACCTTAACCTCGTTTCGCGCCGTATTCGCACACAACGAGATTATATTCACTCGCATTTACAATGACCGTCTATGCTCTTATGCGTCTATACAGAGAGGTCGCAAATGCGCGTCACTGCGTCTTACGGCGCGTTCGTACCGTATAATGCATCGAAATGTTGCGGACGGTTTCGTAAAAATTACAAAACTTTCAAGTGATATTTTGTATTGGCCTGCACGAAGAAATGCATGTTATACATTTTCACCATAATTTTTTTTTTTTTTTTTTTTTTTTATATATTTTTACAAATCATCACGCGATGCGCAAAATTTTATAATGCGACTTTCAAATTGCTCGACTCTACATAATAAAGAATTTGATTTTCATCGTTCGTTACAGCATTATTTCCATAATTTCCGTTTCAAATTACGACATTTTATGTCGTTTTCTTTAAACATTTCACGATGTAGATATTTTGTAGACTATATATATAGCGCACTGTGCGCTCAATTGTATTGCGTATGTATCATATTTTTTAAAAAAATTTTCAAGTACAGTCCTATAAATCTTGTGGGATCTTCGGTTCCACTATATATATATATATATATATATGCATATATTTATATACATACACATATATACATGTGCCAGTTTCCACGGACAGGAGAGGACCATGCGCGGATGTTATCAGTAATAAAAAAGGGGCTTAAGTTCGTCAAAGAAGGTC
The DNA here is from genome assembly GCA_018907035.1 of Sycobia sp. Sy_11. Taxonomy (NCBI): domain Eukaryota; kingdom Metazoa; phylum Arthropoda; class Insecta; order Hymenoptera; family Epichrysomallidae; genus Sycobia; species Sycobia sp. Sy_11. Next base: position 1,447,896 of record JACCIC010000094.1, read on the forward strand.
AATGTTACGTTGGTTCAACTCTCTCTCTCTTTCTCTCTTCTTGTCAAAGTCCGCTTTCGCGACTATAGGAACACTAGGAAATCTTGGAATTCCGGACGTACACTGGTATACTTGAGCGAATTTCTGGAATTTCTCTCTCTTCCTCTCTTGATTTTTTGCGTCGACATCTATATATTACTTGTATATGATTTTCCTTATATTCCATTTTTTTGTAACGTGATTACACACACACACGCACGCGCGCACGCACACACACACACACAATTATCGTGTTAACTATGCGATATATAAATATGTAAACCGTGTCATTCTTACAATCTAATAATCCGTTCAGATCGAATTCAGCCTCAAACGTCGATATTAGAACGTTTTGCCGTCGCATTATAGTGCCCAGATTAGACGAATGACTGACTTTCTAAACGCCAGTGGAGTTAAAAGCAGCTTGAAAAGACCGGCTAAGAATGACTTTCACTCTGATGTAACGAGTAGAGCATGAGCCGGTGTATCGGATAGAGGGCAAATTCATCGACGGAGATCATCTTCGAGCGAGTGTGATAATTCCATTGGTTTGGGGGGAACCGTGGCGCTCTTTCGTGAAATCCGTCAGGATTGAAATATAAGAATAATTAATTTAAAAAACATAATATTAATAATAAAAAAAAAATTAATAGAGTTACGCGGTTAGTGGAAGAGAAACTAACGTTTGAATGGTGCGTACTTCAGAACCTGAGGTTTACGCGTGGTCTGTATGTGACAACTTTTCCGAGCCATGAGACGTTCGAGCTGGATTTGCCCTCTCTGTACCGTCACACATCGATTAGATCGCTTGGAACAAAGCAAAGAGCAAAAGCTTCGTGTAAAAGCAGTTTCGCATAAAAAAAGAATAAAATTAATATACACCAATCGTCATATCATAAATTCATGTTGAATTCAACGACTATACATGTAGACGTTAATTCATAATAACCAAAATTGGCGTTGCAATTTTGATACTGAGATATACGTATCTCATCGAAAATAGTTTAAATAAACTAAATACTGGCAAATGCAATTAGTTACAGGTTTAGCTAACAAGGTATAAGATCCCATCAGATCCCTTCATCATGACCATCATGATCGATGCTCTTTCGTTCCTCGATACGAGGGATTAGACTTCAACCACGATAAAGCATCGTAAAACTCATTTGTAGTAAAATTTTACACTATCGACAGGTATAAAATAACATTGCTTACGGATTGAATGTAGTACCCCTTAAAACTCTATAAGTTATCTTTATGAAAAATTTTCACTCGTAAGATATGCGACCAAAGACGTATTTATAATTTTGGATTATTTACATTTCCATTGATTCGACAAATATATGTATATATATATCGCTCATTCTGCGCGCGCGTACAATTATTGCAGAACGCTAGAAAATCCGAGAAACGCATTGATTAGATACGTTCCATGCAGTCGCGCGTCGATCGGCTTATGGGTAGCTCTTAATCCACCTCCCCTTCCCCCTCCCAGTTCCGTATTATACCGAATCTACTAATGCTGGGGATACGCATTATCGTGGACCGGGAAACTGCGCCACCGCCACCGCCGCAATCGCCATCACCTGGCCCTTTGTGTCTCCGCACATGCCCGGGTTTACAGACTCTCGTGCGCTCCCCTTTTAGTCTCTCCGAATAAGACACTCTGTACTACATACACAACACACACACACACACACACACACACATACAGAGTATCTTAAATGTCCCAAATGTTCACACTAGTGGAACGGTAATCGGTAGAATAAGGGAAGTCGTATAGAAAAGTTCGATGGTACACTATGGAAAAGCGTCCACACTCTTGCTTTTGCTGACATTTTGTTCCTTTTCTGGTTCTGGGGTACTCAATACGAGTATCACAGTGGCTTTCGACGAAAATGTAATTTTCATGATGAAATCCATCACTATACAATATACGCAATCAGCGCTTCAGAATCTTATAGAGTTCATAGATTTTTTAATTGATTTATTGGCCCGTTCTATACTGCTATATTTAATACATATTAAACACATCGAATATATAGCTCATACATTCGTGTACAATGTTACGCAATGTTACAATTATAAGGCATCTTTAAATCGGGTTTAAATACTAGTCGAGATCAGTGTTTGACACTTGCGGGAGCGGCAATGAAGTCATGGATTTTTTTTTAGGAACTTAACTTATAATTTATATGAACATAAACAATATTCAAATATAAAATAATATTATTAATATTATAAATAAATTATAAATAAATAATATTATAAATAAATAAAACAGGATCTATTAACTATCGAGAATTGCAACTAGTCTATAATGTAACAAGGAACAGTACATTACATTTTACACGTAGATTTTAAAACTTTGTCAACCTTAACTTTCAATCTATATTCATAAATTTCATCCGACCGTCGCGAAAATTTCAGTGATCTTCACTGATATTTCATACATTAGAAATTGAGGCAAAAATTCATAAAATATTTTACGAATATTTAAGAATATATCTTTGAAAATTTAGTGGCATTCCATTGGAAATTGATAAACTTGTTCCTAAACGAGATTTCATCCTCGAAAATTTAGAAAGACGAAGAAAAGAGAGAAGAATAATTAATGAGAAAACTTCGGAATCTTCGATATAATTTTATGATTCGTTTATTGGTTCTTCGACTCCAGAGGCGAAAAGTATAAGATAATTTTGCATATTTAATTGAATTAGAAGGTGAGTACGAACTTGTCAAACTCGTAAGAAAAAAATTACCCCGTATCACGTGGCTCTATATCAATGTGGCATCGGGTGGCATCCGAATCCGTCGCCCATACTTCGTGTTCTATCCTTGCGAACGCGACGACACGGTATTTTCTAAGTTTTGAACTCATTTTACACTCTGTAATAAATTAATCTGGTAATAATTTCGTTTATCTTTTTTTTTTTTTTGTTCAATCATCATTAATAAAGCGAGGATTCGACGTTGGAAAAATAATTCTAAAAAATAATTAAAAAAAAAAATCGAGGACCTTAAGAAAATTTCATTTTGCAATGATTTGGGGTGAGAAAAAACATGAAACGTCATAAAATCGAAAGTGCCCAGCTGAAAAAATCAGCTCCGTTTCCAACGCAGATACATCGACAGCTCGATAAATTAAATCTCCCAAAATTCCAAACCTCCATCTATACACGTACACCTGCAAATCCGAGCGCCGAGCTTGTCCGGCAAAAGTTCACTCGCCCGCGCACCTCACGCAGCGCACATTTCTGTATGCAGACACGCATGCACATGCATGCATGCACGCGCACTTCAAGAGAACGTGTGCAGTAGGGGGCGCCGTTCCGCTAGCGGGGCAATGGCACTCGCGCGAGCGCCGCGCTTATATTTGCCGAGCATCTTATACGAGGATCGCGGGGGAGGGGTGAGGGAGGAGGGGCTGGGGTAATAAGGTGAGCATAATGTACCGCCGCCGCCACCGCCGCCGCGCGCGCGCGGGCACCGAGAGAGAAAGTATTTCGCGCGCTATGCTCTACCCGCACCGCTATATATATATATATATATATATGTACGCACCTCGCGTTCGCGCGGCGGCATCGGCAATTTACGGGGAGCACCGGCGCGGCCGCGCACCCCAAGGTTACACGCGCGCGTGCACGGTGTAAAACGTTCAAGAACGCGCTCTCCCGCGGATGCGGGCTCTATCTATCTTCTCTCTCTCTCTCTCTCTCTCTAGCCTCGGTATTACCATACAGAAGCGCGGCAAACGTATAGATATATAGCGAGGCTCCCCCGCTAGCTCGGCTCTCGCACGACGACTCCCCCTCCCCTCCCCCGGCACGCATAAGACGCGTTAGGATCAAGCGGAGTCGACGCGTTATAATATAATAGACGAGTTTGCTAATGCGGCGGCAACAAGAAGGGGGGGGCTTAGAAGGGGCGCGATGTTGATGAGGGGGGGGGTTTAGGGTTCGCGAGCGATAAGGAGATAAACGAAGTGCGAGCAGGTGGCAAATAGATGGCCGCGGGAGCGGGTGTTAAGGTCGAGCGTTACAGCGTGAACGATGGAATGAACGGGGCTTCGTACCGATATACCCGTGACTATATATACTATATATATATTCTCTATATATATCATTTAAGATTGTTACCCAAATTACATCGTGAACGAAAAAAAGATAAAATTTCATAATCAAGAGCGAGGCCCGAGATTCATGAGAATATCGCACTCTTGGCAAAATTTTTCAATCGATTTTTAATAGCATTGTATAAGAATCTGGCTCTTAATTATATACATATTAGTTAAAAACTGCATAAATGTTATTGGAGTAATCAGGATTATTATATTATATATATATTCTTTTTGGCGAATACATTTGTACTCGACAGGTCCATTGAATCCATATGCATTAATACTTGTATAAAAATTGTCTCGTGCAAAAAAAAACAAGTGTACAAATTGGGAAAGCTATCGTTTAACGAAATCGAAACATTGGCTATAAAGAGATAATTCAATGCTTCTTATCTCCATATCTTTATATATATGTTCTTGTATGTATATATATACATATAAATTTTTACATTTTGAATGGTACTTTACTGTTGCGTTTTTCTTAGTTTTTTTTTTTTTTTTTAAAGGTTCGCGGCAGAAAAAGATGCAAACGTAAATATTATTAATCTCCATAGTTAAGCCCGTAATCATTGATCTCACCTTGACGAACTTATATGTTCAATTTTTTTACAATCTGTCAAAGTGTTTTTTTGTTTTAGATTGTATTGCCACTAATAGATATAGAGCTTTTTATTTTATATATTTGCTATTTTCATTATATAGATATACTTGATTTTTATATCGATAACGTTCACTCACCATTGGATTTATTAACAGCTCGAGCCTTTGCAGCCAACGATCTGAAAAATAAAAATAACGATCGATATTTACATCAGTTATACAGATTTGACGCGATTATTGCGTAAATTTATATTTGCCATGCTCTTAATGTGCATGAAAATGTGTGAAACGAATGTCGTTTAATATAATTAAAATTATTACAGAGTTCAAAATGTTACGTTGAATTTAAGCATTTTCTGCGGTAAACACTGCAGTAAGATTTGTTCCAACTTTATCCTCAAGAAATGTCCTGCTTATAATAAGATTTCGAACATTACAGATTTATCTTAAATAACTGATATTTACAGACAATGATCGCGTGTAATCTGATTTATTTCTTTATACGGGCGTACGTAACGATAACGATGATGAGAATGGCGAGAATTGAGACGATGAAGATGATGATTGCATACGTTCTTTTTTAAGTCAATATACGTAAAAATGCCGATGTCAGATATAAATGCCAAACTAATGTATATATATATATATGTATATATTAATAAAGTCCGCGATCACGCGGTCAGACGCGTTAATAAGTATTCTTGGATCGACGAAGGATCTAAATCCCATTTATGTTCGGAGCAAATCAATTATAAGCGTGTAATTGTTTTTTGCGGCAGAAATAACGACTTCCTGCATATATTACATCGGCACGTACACGTCACTTTTGCCAGCGCTCTCGCAGCTCGTAAGTCGACTCCTAATATGTATATATATATATATATACATACATACATACATATATACATATATCTGTATAGGAATGTATGTATTATAGTCCGTCCAGGTTTTCTGCCGATTCAAAAGTCACGGAGACTCGCGATGCCATTCCAAATGTCTATATAGAGGTAATACGGCGAAATACCGAGAGCGCGATAGTAAAATCGATCTCGACGATTTCGCGCAGTTTGGAGATACTCCGAATCCGGAAAGGCCCCCTCCCCCCGTCACACTTATCGAAACGAATGAGCAGTGCGATGCTCCCAAATTGCGCCTGCGCATTTTTTCCCGGAACGACGGCCGCGGGTTTCCGGTAGATGCAAAAAGTGAGACAGAAATTTCTTACGGGACTCGACCGATTGGACCTTTGTGCCCCCATCGAGCATCGCCTGAGGCCGGCCTCGTTTTACTCGAGATTTTTCGATTTCACGGGCGTCCCGTCGCTGGTCAAAAGTCGAGGGTTACCTCTATCGAAATGGATATTTTAATACTTGAGCTGACAATTGGACTCGAAATGTGCCGCCGATCATCCGTCTTCTTCATTGTCAAAGAATAACGAGAAATCTACGTTTTTTTAAAGTCAGTTTTTCTCTCTCTCTCTCTCTCTCTCTCTCTCTCTCTCTCTCTTCGTCTTTTACAATTTGTAACAAGCCTTACGCGCGGTATTGTGATTTGCGCCGCAAGGGACAGTTTTGTCCAATGTCTCAAATGCAAGTCCATTATCGTCATACATCTTATTGCCATATATATTTTATAGTCCGAATGAGGTTTCGTGTCTTTCTCAAAGGACGCGTTCTCGTTACTTTTTTAACCGTGCGGCCTCCTCGATTCTCTTATTCCACCCCGCGGATACCCGTTCACGCGTTTCCACAACCTGCTTATAGGAAGTTTCGGCGCTTATACATAACATATACTTTTAAAATATGGAAGCCGAACCTTCGTAGCTCCCATAGCATTATATATAGGAAAAAAAAAACGGCGCTTGACGATGCATCGGCCGAAAGTCGGCGCGGCAACGGCCGCAAGATGAATATATATATACATATCGAAGCCAAAGTATCTCGCCGTTCCAAATCCACGCAGTTCCGCCGGCCTGCTTCCGTTTCGGCGGTGGTGCAATGCAGTCTGTATTTTCCACGTCGGTAGATATAGGGCGTCGTGCGCACTTCTCGGCTCTTTATCACGAGCCATTCCCTATCGCCGACCTCTAAACACAATCCACAATTCTGCGCCTGTGTGTGTGTGTGTGTGTGTGCGCGCGCGCGTGCCCGCGGGAAGATTCAAGTACTAGAACCTCTGCTAGAACGCGGCGCGCTCGCGCTGACGACCGCGAGTCGTTTGGAGGGCGGGAGGGAGGGGAGCCTCCTTCAAGAAACAGTGTCAGTGACCGACAGCCTAAGGCCATCACACACACACACACTCACACAGATGCACTACACTCGCTGTGAGAGGAGAACCGCGAGTATTATAGATATACTATATATATAAATAGACGCTCCTGCGATGATCGTGCGCGTGAGTGTTGCTGCTGCTGCTGCTGCTGCTGATGCTGCTGTTGCTACAACAGCAGCATCCGTATCCATAGCCAGGCGCGTGTTATCGCTTCCTTTCGGCTTATGCGCGTATAATACTGTACGGGGCATATATATATATATATATATATATATATATATATATATATATATAGAAGTGTGTGTTTGTATGTGTAATGCGGATTAATGTGAGCGCGAGGCGTAAAATTGTGTTATGAAACGCCCTCCCTCTCTCGCGTGCGAGTGTTCTCTTGTACGTATAGGCACACATAAATGCATCTATATACCGAGCCATAGAATACGTAAAGGAGCATCGGTTATATGCGCGGATATATATATAAAGCTCGCTCTATAGGCGGATAAATAGCACAGGCACGAAGGGGGGAGGGGCTTTTACAGAAGCCGCGGACCGCGCGGTCTTACGATACGCTATGCCGCCTGGATGCAAGGGCGAATATTAGAGCCGCCGTCTGCATGCACGCGAGAGAATCGGAGTCGTCGCATGTATAATGCGGCTTTCGAAGGAGCAGCGACGACGTTCACACGCCTCCTCTCGTCTCTCTCTCTCTCTCTCTCTCTTCCTTTCTCTCTCCCTCGCCCACTTATATTGCACTTTTATCGCAAGCGCGTGCACGGGACCCTTTCGAAAGTTTCGCGGGGTGAGGATATAACGCGCGTGAGAAAGCAAAGCACGCGGATCCCAACGATAACCCATCGGCCGACCTAGCTGTGCGTATATATATATATTAATACCTTTATGCTGGACACTACATTATCGTCACATTAATCTGGCACGGAAGTGTTTCATACTGTCTTCATGTTTTCGTTGTGTGAGTTACATTTGTACATTATAATTGTACGTATTTTATATATTTATATATGCACAGGTATAGTATATCTACACTCATATCCCCCGATTATAGGCTGCGCACGAAATCATTCAGTACATTAAATTTTATGAACAATTTAAGAAGCCGCCCTTTCAATGTTATAGCAATAAATTTCAATTTCAACTCTGTACCGATACCATAAAGGCGCAGCCTTCTGCTGTAGGGTTAGAAAAATCACAGTTTAAGGCAAAACTTTTCTCTATATAGTATTAAAATAGGTGTGGATGTAGATGTGACTCGAAAAAACCCACGCAGAGATGGGCATTCAGAATGATAATTGCGTTAGTAAGGCACTTTAGCTAAAAATACGTCTGTCGGTAGTCTAATAATTCAAAGATCCTTGAATACTCGCATTCTGTATAATTCAATATCGTCACTGCCGAACTCTACGAACTCTAGAGTAATGCTGTCTAACCTTCGTTCAATCACAAGGTTTTAACGCATCGGATAGTTTTAAATTTTTTAAATCCACTAAATATTACGTTGCAAGAAATTTATCGTAATAAGTAAAGACATTCTATACTGAACGTCATAAAGCCGCGAAACATGACAAGATCTGGAAAAAAATCGTCAAGCAGTCCATCGTCAAGCAGTGGCAATTTTCATTATTATCGAAACAATTGGGTAATTTTTTATTTTTTTATCACGATAGGCAGCTCGTTAAATAATTTTTTTTATTTGTTATATAGTTTTCAGCATACTAATTGTTATTTTGTGAAAAATCATCGGCAGAACTTCCGTCGCGTTACTCGAGCGTTACGAAGATCAGATTTTTTTTTCGACGTCCTCTTAATTAAAATCTAGTATAAAATATTCCCTCAGTCCCAATACGATGAACTTTTACTAGAATATTAGTTTGTTCAAATTTTATTATGTATCAAATTCCTTTGCTACGATAAATGTACGGTCGCCCGCGTATACGATCTCTCGAGAACGATCGGAGGGCTGGTGAGCCGATATACGCTCATTTGAAATCTCTGAAAGACCATGAAACTCAACGGGAATGACGAATTTCCCTAGAGAATGATATTAATAGCTCTCCCCGATCGCTTTTTTTACGAGGTATGCCAAATTTCACGTACCGGCTATGGTTATCTAGCCAGCAGCCATGCAAGGAAGTTTATTGTCAAAGATATTTTCAACCAGAGGTCGAAACCAATATTGCAATTAGCAGCGAAACTTGAATTGTGCTCGATTAAACAAAAATATAAGCAAAAAAAATAAATTCTTCCGATATAATTTAATCGCGCGGAAGAAATTCAAACGAGGAGGAAAAAAATCAAGCTCGAACCCTCGTGTATCGTGCATATTCGCGCAATATCCAACGACACCTTTCCGGTTGATGAGGGGGGGGGGGTGGAGGGCATACCGAAAGAATCCAGCTACGGCAAAACATCGTTGCCGACCTTCGTCGTTGAACCGTGCGACGGGCAGGGGCGGGGTAAGGCCGATGCAGCGGCGCGGCGCGCGCGCCCGCGCGTCATAAAACGAAATCGAACTTTCCAGCGGGCGGAGCCGCGCGAACTTCAATCGCCCTCCCCTCGCGCGTCGGGCCCGAGCGCGGCGATCGTTGCGACACCGCGTTCTTACATCCGCGTGCGATACACTCCTTTTTTTTTTTTTATCGTATCCGTTCAACTATTTATGTTCCGATCTGTGGTCGAGCATTGATAATTCCGTCCTCGCAATCCCTCCGACCTTTTTACGTATATATAGGTCCAGGGGACTTCGAAAATGGAAAAAAAGAAGTAAGAAGCGGACCGACAGCATTGGTTTGGGCCATCGATGAGGAATTTCGCCTTTTCCGTTCTTCCTCCTTCTGTCATCGTTCTCTCGGGTGCCGATTTTTTCACGGGCAACTGACGGATTATAAAAAGAAGAACGAAAAAACAAGTCTTCCGTGGGATGATTTGACGAGCGTTCAATTCGAAAGTAGGTTATATGCAATCAAAGAGATTCGATTCACGATTTAATGTCCTTTCTTTCTCTGCCCTCACCCCGCTCCCTTTCTCGTGCGTTCCTCTTCTCTTCAAGGTTTCAAGACATCTTAGACACGCCTCCGATGCCGAATACTTTGATTTGAGTATGCGCATTTAACGCCCATTGACGTACAAAGCATCGTTGCGCAATTCTTCCTTTCCCTTATATATGTATATATATAATCGGTATGCAATGCATACGCACCTTTTGTACATAAACAGTTTGAAATTTCGAAAGCATCGTGAACGTAAAATCCTCGATCGGACACTAATGAAAATTAAATTAACAAATACGTAGGACAGGGGCAATTAGAGACAATAAAAATTATATTGCCCCGGTATCTATGCATTAAAGATTACGAAACAAGTTTAATGCGCGTTCTTATATAAAAGAAAATAAAAAAACAACATATATTCTATCAATCGCTATTCCGCATTCGAAGAGATAAAGATTTTCGAACGGTCAGTACATTACGGGCAATTAACGGAGAGCATGCGATAATAGCGCGGCTAATATATAATAAATCGAACCCTCGTATGATCTAATTGACCAAAGAAGAAGGGTTATACGCCTGGTAGAGGATATGTACAAGTTATATATATGTTTACCGAACCGCGGCTAATTTCTATACGGATGATTATCGCTAATATGATAATTTGAATGGAGCATAACGGTGAAAGAGAAAAGTATATTATATACATATGAAGATTTGTAGGATAAAAGAAACAGTAAAAAAATGTCCGTAAATCAAGCGATATTATTATAATTTATGAAAGTTTAGAAGCTATTACAAAATTCAACTGTTATATATATAGAGTGTCCCAAACATTATGGATCAGAGTAGTTTTAAGCAAAAGTTGTATGGATTTTGGACTGTTGTAAACAGTTTTTCTTCCTCGGCCAATGAGAAAGCGATAAGTGGACTTGCGATTCGGGGGCTTCGAAATAGAGAAGACGAGCGGACATTTTACGCGATTGACCGAAACGGGAGAAATTTTAGTTGCTCCATTGAAGATAAATTTACCAGCGGGTTGGTAAAACTGTCTGACTAATATGTAACAAACGATAACGTGGGTACGGTTTAGTACGGCTTAGAAATTTCGATCTCAGATAAGGATACCTGTATTTATAATATTTATAACGGATTTCCTGTTTGTGCTGTCTTCATTTGGCTCCACAAATTATTCTTCGGTTAAACTCAAATTACACTCATTGGCGACTATTGGAAAAGCTATTTCCAAATTTTCAAAATACATACGACCTTTATGATTTGACTTGTTCCGCTTATTATCGATCCGTTAGTGTGAACCATCGTATTTGGAACACCCTGTATGTGCATATATATATATATATATATATATATATATATATATATATATATCTGCGTGTATGTGTGTTTATATACTCTATACACGAATCGAAAAGGCAGCTTGCGCTGCACCTGTGCCTCGTTAAAATTCTCCGATGCAAACTCGTCGGGCCGCGTCCATATGCACTCAAACGATCTATTTCCGATCGTGATAAAAAAGAAAAAGGAAGGAAAATCGCAGAGACGCGGGGATCCCTAGCGTTGCGATCGACAGCGCGCGCGCATATCGGTGAAACTTGAAAAGAAACGGGCGCTCCTCGTGTATTGGGCAATAGGTCGGCACGAGTTGGGGCGCAGGATGCTCGATGGGAGCATAAATGATATATAAGAAACGAGGAAAAACCAACTTTTCGATTGGAACGAATCATCCGCGACACGATTTTGCACGCGCTCTACGGTGGCGGGAGTCCCCGACCACACTCCGTTCCCAGCCGATACGTCAAATATTCAAGAATCGACCCAGATTTCTCAAGTTCGCGACCCCCTTCGGTTGCTCTCTCTCTCTCTCTCTCTGCTCTCTCTCTCTCTCTCTCTCTCTCTCTCTCTCTCTCTCTCTCTCTCTCTCTCTCTCTCTCTCTCTCTTCTCTCGCTCGCTCCCTGTCTCTGTCAAGACTTTCCTATTATGTGAGCACTCGTAATCCAAGTGACTGCCTGCGAGCTGTGCGCAACCTAGCGGAAAGTGGACCAATGCGAAAAGGACACCCGCCATGATGTCCAAATGAGAGACAAAAAGTCTCGGAAGGTTAATGAAGGGTCGAGAGGCGGTTGGCTCTCACTGGTCTCGTGGACGCATGAATTATCGTTCGAGGCTGAACTTTGAAGGTACAATTTGCTTTCTTTTTCGTTCTCTATTGTATACCGATGTTATCGAGTAATTAAAAGCGAAACTACTGTCCGTGTCTTTTTATCTTCTTCAATTGTTTGGATCGCTAGCTGCTTACTTCAAAATAATTATGTTATTGTTTGTATCAGCGATTCACCAGGCTCCGAATAATTGTTTCATAATTTCAAGTATTAGGGATTAAAGGTTCCATTTCTTTGAAAATACTGGATTCTCAATTTGTCTGAATTTGCTTGCAAAAAAGATCTTTATTCTATAATATCAGTCTCATCGTTCTGCAATTGACGGAGTGTGATCGTAATTAATGACCTTTTTATGTTGTACAACTATAATACAAGTGCATTGGATCTAGAGTACCAGAGGCCAGCAAACGAAGTATTATTGGATTTGGAAAACCTTGGACCATTGAAATTTGAAAAATCGAAAAGTTAGACTTAGACATACTGTGAGGGAATATGCTATTGCTCGAGTAAGATTAATCTTTTGTAAGATACTGTTGCCATGCCCATTTCTCACGATTTGTCAAATGTGTGGTTCGATATTATAATAATCCGATGTTCATATCAAAACACACTTGCTGATCGTATATGACGAAATGGATTTCTGCCGGAACGATATATATTCTATAGCTTATATCGATCTATATACCTCTGGCATTTGCGTGGCATATAGTCCAACCATTTTTTTTTCTTCTGTACTGTCTACTCGATTCTGCGAACGCGAATGAAAAATGTCACTATAAAATTGAGAGCAATTACTTTTTAAACAAGAAAAGCCTAAATTCAATTGGTTTCCTCACGTTTAACATATAAAACACATCCGTTGCCAGAATTGCATGGCTAATACATTTGATAAGTCGCGGCACGCTATCTTTTTGTTACCGAGGATGCCGCTGCAGAATATGTAGGTCACATCGGCCTATACGAACCCTTCCTCTGCGGCGGGGGACAGGGGCGGGGAATAGTTTCACCTTCTCTCGCCCATCAACCTTCGTCCTATAAGTCCAAGGCAACAGCCCGCACACGCAATATACATCCAAGAGTGAAGGAGTTAGTGCGGAGGCAACGGCATCGACGACCCCTCTCGCACACATCACCCATATACGTATATATTTATATGTACACATATGCGTGCGCGCGAGCGTTGACCGTGAGCGCGGCGAGATTTGGCAGTGACCCACACGAGCGCGACGCGTATAGGTATCGCCGCCGCTTGGCCCACTTTTGCACACGCGCTTTGCCATCCAATATATATCTGGTATATGCCGATGCGGGGAAGTATACCAGGTCTGTCCCGTTTCTCGACTTATTCCCCGAGCTCTCTCTCTCTCTCTCTCTCTCTCTCTCTCTCTTTCTCTCTCTCTCTTTTTCTCTTTCTCTGTCTCTCTAAGAAGGTCCAGCAGAACGACATGTATATATATAGATGGCCATTTTCGAGAAAGTGAAATGCGCGTCGGAGACTGTGTGCCGCTGTGTGCGCGGATACTCAAGCCGAGAGGCCTAATACCCGAATTTTGGCTTCTACGTTGAGTGTCTTATGTATACACATATATTTACACGCACACGCGCGCGCGCGCGCGCGCTCATGCAGGTATGGCATACAAAAACTTTTTGCCACGACGACGAGGGACGCGGGTCGTTCATTCGTCCGCCGTTTAGGCGCTTGCGTGTATATATATATATAAGCATGTAATATTTTTAGAGGAGCTCGCTTTTGGACTCGGATATTAATTCTGGAAACGCTTCGACCGATGATGCAGTCGCCGTTTTGAGGTCTGCTATTCGAAAATGCGCAAAGCGCCGACGGATCGGGCCGCAGATTCCTTCTCGGAACCATCATCGAAGTCAACGACTTAATGTACACGCATATATATTGCTTCTTTCCGCGAGCCACGTCCGCGAAACGATCTATGTTTCATTGAAAATTTATTATATTATATATATATTATACGTTTGCAATTCTTAATCAATCGCGATGAAACTATTTTTTTTTAAATACAGTGCTCCTAATATGATTGTGAAGACTATAGTGCATCGGTAATAAGTCGTGTGCAAGAATTTGTATGCATTTTGGACGGTTGTAAATAATTTTTTCCGCCACTTTGTAGTTTTGCGAAATTGAGAAGACAGGCGGGAAATTCGAGCGTTATTCGAAGAATAATGGAAGGGGTAGTCATTGTTTAGGATCATAGAGCCCAGAAACTATTTACGAGTGTCCAAAATGCTTGCCCTATACTTTACTTATTACCGATTTGCCAAAGTCAACAATCATATTTGGAACACTCTGTGTGTATATATAGATATATATATATATATATATATATATATATATATATATATATATAATACATTTTCGCTATTGGATATTTTCAGAATT
>JACCIC010000094.1:1470000-1480000 GCA_018907035.1 Sycobia sp. Sy_11
TTGGGCGCGATTACGAGTGGAGGAAACGGCGGGCGCTGCCGTACCGCGCTTGCATTGCTTTTAGTCGGACAAGGTTGCGCAACGCCGGGATATCCGTTCGTGCATACTGGAGAGAGAGAGAGAGAGAGAGAGCTGCTCGAGACGCACGCACACACACACACGCGCGCGCGCACACACACACACACACATATGCTGTGCGTGTTCTGCATTCACAGGGTATTCCAAGAACGAGTCGATACAGTATATATACGTCGTTCTGTATACTTTTTTGCCTCTATCTATTCGAGTCCATCTCCTGCAAGACTCGAGTCTTGGAGCGCACTTGCCTCTTATCGCAAATATATATATATTTAGCTGGACGAATGCGAGTTTCCCTCTTTTTTCAACTCTCTTTTGCTCTCTCCGTCGAGAGCGTTTCTGATGAAGGTGACTCCGCGTGTGCTTCCTCCTCTCTGACTATCCGATGCCCGCGATGACTACGTCTATGTATATGTATCGAGCAAATGAATTTTAACGAACGAATGCACTATATATATATTACGACTAAGAACCGCCTCGCGCAGCGAACTCGAGTGCGCAATAACACGTTATTCCGTAATTAACGCAGGACACGGCCGTTGTACGAAAATTAAAATACACACAGTCTTTATTAATTAATTGGTGAACGAAGAAGGTGGCCTTAAGTGAGAAAAATGGAAGAACAGAGAGAGAGAGAGAGAGAGAGAGAGAGAGAGAGAGAGAGAGAGAGAGAGAGAGAAATAGCCGATAGAGTCGCGACGTAACCGGCGCCGGGCACGCGCCGGTGCCTAACAGCATATCATCGGAGTGTGTGTATTTATTGTTGCGATACTACACTGCCAATTATTACGCGTCGTGATGCAGATGCTACTGTACCTACATAACTACGTACATATATATATATATATATATATATATATATATATATATATATATGTATAAAGGGACTCTTCATTGCAAGTTCGAAGAGCCGTTTCCGTGCAGCCAGTATCGAATAACGTCGCATTATGTAAATATATATTCTGCGTGTAATTTATTGCAAAATCGGACGACTCGACTCGGGAGAGAAAGGATGAATTTTATAAAATTGATTTTTAGAATTATTTCTCGATGTGTAAAAATGTATATGCGTATGTAATACCATATTCGTTGTATCAGTATTCCGTTTTGCACAAGTAGTCGCGCACTGTAAAAAAACGCCCCTGCACGTAAAGGAGCGTACAAGTTACTTAAATAGGCCTGCGATGGCTCGATCGCTAGAGCGAAGGACTAGTAACTCGGGGTGATCCGAGTTCAAATCCCGGTCTCGGCCGATTGACACAAGCGCCGCTGTAATAATTTTCACGTGCTTTGTTTACAAACACATCGTAGACCTCCGTCGCTGATTAGCTCCAGTATTTGGAAACATAAATAGAGCGACGTTAAATGACATAAAAAAAATTACTTATATATGTACCTTTGAAATTGGGATTACTCTACATTGGATAACTATTCGATGGATTAAATAAGAATGAATGCTTGTGAGAAAAAATTTTAAGACGCTGCTTGAAGATTTGGATGGAAATTACTCGGACTCGCGGGAATAAAAAGAATGTCGGACGTATAACGCTATACGGATAAGGTGGAGATATGGATGTATATTAATTATTAAATTATAATTAGAAACTAGGCAGAGTCAATAATTTCTCTAGACAATCGCTCGATTGAGAAAATATGGAATCCCGAACAAATCGAATCGCTGTAGGAAACATTAAAGAGTGGCCTTTGCCACTGCAATAAATGATCCTTAAGTTTATAGATGAAAATGACTATAGAACTAGCCTCGTAGGTTGACCCGCGTTGTGCCACATCCCTTGGAGAATGAGTTAAAGAAACGGATATCGATGACATGTAAAACTGAATATTACAGCTAGAGATTAGAAAACTCCTTTTAAATTGAAATATCATCAAAATCGTAGTCGGTGAGCCAATAATGATAATTGATAATTAGTGAGAAATTTATCATCAAGCGTAATTTGATAATTAATATTTTCGAAATTAGATTTTTTCTATTTTCTTTCTTCAATGCTACTTTATGAAGGTTATTAGTTTTTTTTTTTATAACTTTCTATAGGCATCAACTTTTCTAGCATCGTATCGTAATGTACAACAGGAGCACAATACACGACAATAATATCATAAGTACAACCATGCATGCAAAAATTTGTTACATAAATATTATCCTAACGAGTGTGGTTCTCGCCACCATTTTGTCTTGTCCACTCTGTAAATGCAAAATAAGTTTCTTAATTAGAAAACGGAAGAACAAGAAGAAGAAAAAACGCAATAAATGATGGAGACGTTTCTGAGTTTGCAATCGAATTAAATTTATCGATGCCTTGGTTTTTTAAATAAATCATAAATAAAAATATCAGGTGCAAATTTTAACTTTGACATTAATAAGATACTCGGCAAAAAATCCATTGCTCCGGTCGGGCGATATAATACAACAAAAAAAAGAGATTATTTAGATTTCTCGTATCGGCTGTATTTTTTCGAACGCAATGTTAATTATATCGATTTATATATAGATCCGCATGGTTCGGTTGTAGTAAATGTTCATTTTCGCCGACTAAAAATCAAAATCAGTTGAGAGAGATTTTGTGCCTGAAAAGAGTTAAATCTCGATTGATGCGAAAAACGCTCAATTTTTTGGAAAAACAGCGTCGCACGAAGGTCTGTGAAACGATGCTTTTGGACTATCAGGACAAGATGGAACGGACAATAAGTGGAGATGAGACTTGGATCTACGCTTACGATCCAGAAACAACCGATCAATCAAGCGGAGACCGAAAAAATCACGTCAAAGTCGCTGAAAAATCAAGTTTGTGCTCACTGTTTTCTTCGATTATCGCGGTGTGGTGCATGATGAATTCCTTCCAATCGGCGAAACGGTTTAACAAAGAATATTATTTGAGTGTTATGCGTCGTTTGCCTGAAGTTATTCGTCTCAAAAGTTCAGATTTGTGGAAAGACCACTCTTGGTTTTTGCATCACAATAATGCACCAGCTCACATCGCATTGTTTTTACGCAAACAATTCAACCAATATCGTCCCGCAACCGCCGTGCTCGCCTGATTTAGCACCGCGTGACTTCTGGCTATTCAGCAAACTCAAAAGACCAAATCGTTGATTCGATTGAAGAACTAAATGTCGAATCGAAGAAGGAACCGATGGCCATTCCGGAATACGAGTATAGAAAATGTTTTGAAAATTGGAAAAAGCATTGGCATAGTTGCATTGCACCGGGTGGGGAGGTTTGAGGGGAATGAATTAGATTTAGAAGAATCGATAAAGATTTCAAAAGTTATAAATAAAGTCTTGTTCATTTTTTTTCACAGTAGTGTATAGCATACTTGGATCGGACATTTTTTGCACAGGCCTGCGCTCATTACAGATGAGCGTCGATCGCGCGCGCGCGGGAGGGCTGTGCCGTGCTCATTATGTGTACCATATGCACTGCTGCATCTTATACGATCGCCTAGGGTATATCGCGTCGCAACAATAGGCCCCATAATATATATATTAATATCGATAGATACTCTATGCAATAAAGATCTTAATGTAGTAACGCAGAGCTCGCAGAGTACAAGAGGGCAGAGCTTAAGGAAAGGTCGAGGACTCAATGCGAGCTCTCTCTCTAGCGTCGCGCGGCCGCGCGAGCGCTCTCGATCTCTCTATCTCATCTATCTTCTCTCTCCTCTATATCTCTCTCTCTCTCTCTATCTCTCTCTCCTCTCTCTATCTCTCTACTCTCTAGTCTCTCTAGCTCTAGTATTGATATATCTATCTGATTATCTATATATATATAATATCTATTATATCCTCCCACACATGACATTGTTGGGTTGCTGAGGTATATACGAGTAGGACGATTCAACGAGTAGTACACTCGCTCGTCCCATTCTATTTTCCATATCCGACGATAGGCTGTCACATAGTATCGTGATGGGTCGTTCGTTCTCGTCGATTCTGGAAGCGCGGAACGATATTTTTTTTGCACGAGCAATCTATCCTTTTTTCTTCTTCGACTCGTTCTGCCAGCCAAGTCTGGTCGCGAGCGACACACTTTTTCTGCATTGGAATCGTGAAATCGAGTTACTTTCAATCTAAATAAATATAATAAAAAATCAGAGGGATTATTTATGCTATAATGAATCTTGCATTCGTTCCAAAAGAGATCGCTATACACGTAAATTACAAATTTAATTTATCAGCTAAAAATTCAAATTACAGATACATATCGGATGTATGTTTCGTTTGGTTAAAAATATAATTTTGAATATTTTCAGTTCTTCGAGCTCTCATAAGGATATTTACGAATTTGCAACATAGAAGTGAAAACACGTTTCAGGCAAAATGTTCAGGCTAATGGTTTTAAAGTGTCGTTAGATTTAAGAAAGAATAAATTAATTTTAATCGCAGGATCGTTAGTTTTTTTAACGGAAGCATAGACATAATTCTCCATGTTTTTTTTCTCAATAATGTTTATTTTGCGTAAGAATTATTACTGTAATCATGCATCCTTTTGAAAGGATATTGCTCGGAACATTGAGAATTCTTCATATACTTCGTTCACATTACCGCAACTTGCTGTTTATCAACGAATATTAAAATATAACAATTTAACAAAAACAAAACAAAAATAATCCATTTTACGATATTTTTATTAAATAATCGATTCTTTATTATATCGATACTCTTTAGGCATCAATTTTTTGAAATGGATGTACGAAATTTATCAGCCTACGTAACATGGAGTACCGAAATTGCAAGTGCTATTACATTATCTCTTGCGCTCTTTGCAAACTTCACTCCTTCCTGGAAAACGACAGCTTTTTTATTTATCCTTGTTTATCGACGTTTTTATTTATACAAGCGTTAATGCGAGTGCACGACCATTGGCAATGTTTGATATTACTATATATATATATATATATATATATATATATATATATATATATATATATATATATATATAATATATATATATATATATATATATATATAGACGTATACAGCTGTAACCTTTCATCCCAGCCAGTGATCGATAAAACTTGCGTATATTTTTAATTCGAATAAATGAAAAACGGTGAATTTAGGGCTTCTATAATTCCATTACCGGTATTTTTATTATGGGTCTTAATATGATATATTACTTTTTCATAAAAAGCGTATCTTTGAAATTTATAGATTGTGAAACGTTCGTTTGTAGATAATCCATTTCATCTAAGCGCCTTTTTCATATAATACGCTATGTAGATGCTAACTTCATAACTTCATTTACTTCAAAAACTTCCCAAATAAAGTTCAAATTGGATAGACCCCCACGTGCAAATGTAGATCTGGATAAATATATAATCTATTCGATAGTTTGGTGTTCATTGGACGAACACTTCCATATATAATATATATATATATATATATATATATATATATATATATATATATATATATAACACACACATCTACATTTGAATCTGAAAATGAATATCTTCCCCTCGTAAATTAATGAATATTCAGTACAAGACCGAAGTAACAGCCTGACAGGTAGAGTTGGGCATCATCGTTAGGTGTGGTTAACGCGTACATCATTTTGTCTCTCGGTTCTCGCGATTGAGAGGTTGTGGGCCATATGTATATTGAAGAAGAAAATAATTATTAAATACGCACGCACACGCACACGGATACGCGCGCGCGCGCGCATTGAACGTGTTTTTAACTCAATTATGGTACATGTAAATGGTATACCCTTGTATACGAATTCGTCATTTTCAATATATATATATATATATATATATATATATATATATATATATATATATATATATATATACATAATGAAAATTAATATGCAGAGATGTGTGCATTAAAGAGATAAGAACCGCGGTTGGCCACATGCAAATTTATAATACATAATACATTTATATAAATATATATATATATATATATATATATATATATATATAAATCTGACGATTCTTATAATACATATATGTATGAAATATAAAATACATATTTATGAATATATCATATCAGGAGGGTTTTAATCTCGATGGGATCGAAAACTGATTCACAACCACTGACTCGCGGAGATCGGCGACGAAGTTACTATATATATATATATATATATATATATATATATATATATATATATATATTTGTAATTTATTCGCGCAATAATTCAATAATGCTGTAAATTTAAATTTCAGAAAAATTCATTTACATTAATCAAATCCAGTCAAATAAATATTCAATCTTATATATATATATATATATATATATATATATATATATATATATATACACGCATTCTCACAACTTATATAGAATTTATCATATATTGCATCTAATAAAGAATGATTTAGAAATGATGCGGGGGAATGTAAAATGAATCAAAGTTCCTTTTTTTTTCAATGTCGACGTACGTACTTTTTTTTACCACAATATTGTTCTATTATAAATTATTTAAAAGTAAGGCGCTTCTCGTAGGTATCGATGTACACGCATGCGTATATTATACGTAATTAACGATGTTTTAACCTTGGATCGAAACGAAAATTCAATTCGAGTAATTTGCCGATCAAGCGAAATTTCCATCCTTTATAAAGATAAAAGGTAGTGTACTGTTCTGTTTTCGTTTCGAAATATCGAACGAGCATTAACGGTCGACATAATCTCATGTCCCAATTTTTAGAAGTATTGGAAGGCTCAAGACTTTGCCAAGACAAAAACAAATGTAGGCAGCTTATTGAAAGCATTTGCTAAAACAATCATATATCCTCTTTATTACAAAAAAAGAAACAAAAAATTTCAATACGATCTCGTCTACTTTCGCAAATACTTGTTGCTGAGAGTTGGCTTTTGTAAATGAACGCGAAAAAACACGATTCAAGCTGTTAAATCATTGATAAGATTAAGTAAAGACTAATTATCATTCGTTATAAATTATTTTTGGTTTGCATTTGTAAGCTCGATTTTACACATTCAAAACGGATTATATATAATTATCGTATTTATTTTTAACGTAAGCATTACATTATTGCACATTGTAAATTGTTTTATCGTTTGGCGAGTACTTTTAACATTTTTAAAATGTCTACTTTTAATATTAATTATAAAAATTACACAGTAAAATTTTTAATAAATAATAAAACAAAATTTAAAAAATAAAGTCTTAATTAAATTTGAAAAATATCTTCTATTTTTTTATTTTTTTGTCCATCAACATCTTTATCTATAAATTTATAGGTTAAATTTTGACAACTATCACATAATATAAGGAGGACCGGAATTGACGTAATTTTAAATTAAATGTCTAAGTTAACGTTATTATACGCATATTATGTATGTTTATTATATATATATATATATATATATATATATATATATATATATATATATATATCTAATAATTTCAAAATATTTTTAAACGAACTTTGTCACGCTTTTTGTGAAAGACAATACTTTTCGCAATTTAGAAATATATATCTATAATTGTTTTAATTGTATATATATATATATATATATATATATATATATATATATATCTTTGTATCTTTCTTTGTAAAAGAGTTAGGGGAATATACATTTCGATGTCTACGCCGAGTCAGCTTTTTTCTTCTGACTCCAAGGCTGTATTAAATACACTATATATATATATATATATATATATATATATATATATATATATATATATATGTATGTATGTATGTATGTATGTATCTATGTATCTATGTCTGTATGTATATATGTATATATGAAATTGTCCGCAAGAACGAAGATTTATTATTCCGTTGAAGTTTAGACGCGCAGCGAGCGCGAGAAGGATGAAAAGCGAAAGCAAAAGCCTCCACCTTTACTCGTTCATGCCAAGAATTTAAAGCCCCGCAGATTTCCGCGCGGGAACTCGTACATAAAGTTTCCCAAGCGCCGCGCCGAGAGGATTTAATACATATTCTTCATAACATACGCACGCACACACGCACACAAGTTAGCAAACACAACAAATCCGCGCTTATTTGGAGAATAGGTGTAGGGCACTTTTTTTTACCGCGCGCGCGCGCGTGTGTGTGTGTGTGTGTGTACGCGCGCGCGCGTGCGCATATACACGCACATATATTGATACAATACATATTTTATCGGGCACAGAATTCTCAACTGCTGACGATAATTTATATGCATAATTAAGCGGAGCATTTAGTAGGATTAATTTATTACCTCAGTTTTCTACTGACAGGCTATAAAATAGCAGCTTAGGTACGCTGCGTTATAACATTCTAAACAAATAATAGAAGTTTAATTGTTTAAGTGTGTGTGTGTGTATATGCACATATCCAATGGTCGTTGCTTAATAATCCGTAAAGCGAGCCGTAAAGGGAAAAATAAGACGGTTTGGGACTTGGAATATCCATTGTCCCTGTGAACGTGCGAGATATTTTAGGAACAAAAAGGCATATTAGTTACAAAAATTGATCTCTCTCTCTCTCTCTCTCTTTCTCTCTTTCTCTCTTTCTCTCTGTCTGCCTGTCTTTCTTTATCCATGAGCAAATGCATCTCTTTGTATGTCCATCAAGTTCACATATAAAGTATAACTGAACAATATTGTCAAGAGGCGCTTGAAACATTACATTCATCGAATCAGGGATGGATTAATTTTTCACCAGACCTAGGATTATTTAGAACCGAGGAGGCTATATGATCTTATTAAATTCTGTTTTTTCGGTCAATGTTACCAAAAAATTAATAAGTAGTTAACGACAATTCGCTACTTTTATCACACCGTCTGCTTTGAATAATAATAATAACAACAACAACAACAACAACAACAACAACAACAACAACAACAACAACAACAATAATAATAATAATAATAATAATAATAATAAGAACAACAACAACAACAACGGTAATAGTAGTTGATTAAATTATTTTATATTCATCAGCCAATCAATAATTTAAATAATTAAATTATTGCGCAATCGTTTTTCCGCTCATCTTGAAAAGTTCATATAATAATGCTTTCAAAACATGCGCGTATATTTTATTGAAAAAAAAGAATAGAATCTTTATAAGAACGAATTTTCGTCAAACAGAGAAGCCCCCCTCTAAGGAGGAAGTACTCGCGAGTACGGCCTTTCCATTCATCCGAGTTGGCGTGTGCATCAGAACACGAATGACATGTACAGCAATGCAGGCGTTTTTAAAATAATAATATGAGACTCAAGGGCCTAATATATATATATATATATATATATATATATATACATATATTGTATAGATGGAAAGATACATTAAAGGTATAGATAGATGTATAGAGACGAAGGAAAGTAAAGGAGCGAGCGAGCATATAATATTATATATATTATATATATACGCATAAGTGACCCATGCAAGCGGACGTACGTCACGCGTCAGCTGTCTCGGTGCATATATAGTGCGAGCTCCTCGCGGATTTCACGATCAAGGTCCGAGACGGTGCCACGGGAGGGAAAAGGATGAAAAAGAGAAACACCAAGAGGGAAGAGAAAGATATAGAAAGAGAGAGAGAGAGAGAGAGAGAGAGACAGAGAGAGGTTGTGCAATTGTTGTAACTACGCGGTGCGTCGCGCGATACGACGACGATAACGACAACGAGGAGTATAATATGAAAGGACGAGGACGCGACGACAGGCACGAGAAGGCATATTATAATAAAGAGGAGCGCATCAGGCGAATGTTTTCCTTTGCCCCCCCTCTCTCTCTCTTCACTCTGTCCTCTCGCCCCCTCCAATGAGGATTGTTTTGAGTTCGTTCCGACTTGCTGCTTTGGAAAATTAGTCGTGTATATACATATATATATATATATATATATATATATATATATATATTCCACGCACCCTCAAACCTATGTTTCTTTTCGACCGTTTGGTATAAATAGTTTAAATGCTTTCCAAAATTCTCA